>JBAMJV010011558.1:0-75911 GCA_037951105.1 Echinarachnius parma | reverse complement strand
ATCCAATTTCTTGGAACGATTTATGACTATGGATGAGACTTGGGTTCATCCCTATCAGCCTGAGACCAAGGAGCAGTCAAGACAATGGAAGCATCCCATGTCACCAACCCCAAAGAAGGCCAAGGTCACACCTTCTGCAGGCAAGGCCTCTGTTTTCTGGGATGCGCAAGGAGTGCTACTGGTGGACTACCTCCAGAAGGGTTGTACTATCAATGGGCAATACAACTCTGACCTACTGAAGCGCCTACGTGAGAACATCAAGAAAAAGAGGCCAGGAATGATCACAAAAAGTGTCTTGTTTCACCAGGACAATGCTCCAGCGCATTCATCAGTGGTGGCAATGGCAACCATTCGGGACTATGGCTTCCAACTTGTTCCGCACCCACCATATTCACCTGACCTAGCCCCGTCGGACTTCCACCTCTTCCCGAATCTCAAAAAGGATATGGCTGGACCACGCTACACCACCGATGAGGAGGTCATTGATGCGACTCCTACATGGAGGACCAACCGAAGGACTTCTATTGCAGCGGCATCGAGGCACTTCGTCACCGCTGGAGGAAGTGTGTGGACTCACAAGGGGACTATGTAGAAAAATAGGGAAATAAAGTACTTTTGCCTCTTACCATCTCTCGGAGGCTCAAAACTTTTCAGTCGCCCCTTGTATCTCATGATAATTTCATAAAGTTTATTGTGAAAGTATATACTGGTCTAGCTAGCAATACTAGATAGCTGATCTTAGATTCTGGCTAGGCCACAGTAATTTGGGCCATCCATTGGCTAGCGGCCTTGTGTTAAGTTTGAACCCTGATTTAGTAGATGCAGGATCCTCGGAGTGCAAATGTATGCACTGAGAAGGATATACTGAAATTTCTCCAAGGGTAAACAACACTTATTGTATAATGGTTCTGAAAATAAGAATGCATAATCTAGCATCTGAATAATCATTTATTGACAGCTATACTTACATATTTGCCCAGTAGTGGAGATGCAACAAAGTTGACCAGGGCAAAGAGTCCAAACACAAAGCCGGTCTGTGTTGAAGTAACTCCCTTTTTCTCAGCCTGAAGCAAAAATGAAGAGATCATGTTTTCAACATTGGAAGCACACTTACACTGTCTTAAAGTACAAGTAGGTAATTTGCGATTTTACTGAGCAACTCTTCTCAAATAGTTGTGGTGCATTCTTTAAGGACCTAACTTAACAATTACAATTTTGATCAGTTTATTCTGAATGTATGCCTTGATAATGTCAATTAAAAAACACAAACATTGTAATGTTATGCCCATCCATTTCTCCTTGGACTCCAAGCAACACTATTTATTATAATGTTGTGCATTCTTAAAGTGATCCATTTACTTCATGCTTTTTCCAAAAATTTGATTTGAGACATCAATCATATTCCAATATTATTGTAAGATTCCTCTAAGGCCCCTGTTACACATGCGTCGGCTTTTAAAGCCGGCCCCGGGGCCGGCCTCACGCCGGCAATTTGAAGCCGCCTCGAGACCATTAAACCCCTGTTACACATAGCGCACGACCCTGTTACACCCTGTTCAAGTCGCCTATTAATGATTCACGGTGATCAGACCTCATATCCATATACGGCTCTGCTCATACCATATTTAGTGTTGGCCTCAGCGCGCCCTTGTATCCCATATTAGGCATATTAAGCGACCTACTTCCTTATTACGCGCAGTACGCGCGCGCTACAAGCGCATTACGCGCACGCCGCAAGCGCATTACGCGCGCGCTGCAAGTTAATTTGCATATTCAAGCCGGCCTCAGTCCACTTACCCTGTTACACATACCAATTGCCGGACTGAGGCCGGCTTCAAACCACATCCAGAGATGGACAGAAATGGGGCCGGCCTCAGGCCGGCTTTTCAAAATTGACCCCTGTTACACATGAATGAAGTGGACTGAGGCCGCCTCAGGAGGCGGCCTCAGTCCACTTAAAAGGTATGTAATATAATTAATATTTAAGTGATTTTGGTTGAATATGTGATTCTTTAATTAATTCCATTTTACCTCGTAGGGGAAGAACGGCGCTAGCACTGAAAACGATGCTAAGGAGGCCAGGTACGTCAATGCAATCCCCGCAAAAGTGAACTTCTGCCGTCTGGTCATGAAGGGTGCCTTCTTCTCCTCGCCATCACCTCCACTCACACTGACCTCTTCCCCCGATGGGTCCTCTGCTTGGTCTGTAACGGCACCATAACCATCCCTTCTGACGTACGCACTTCGTTCGCCATTGATTACGCGGACATTTGGCGTGATCACATTCACGATATTGTCCTCTGGAGGGAGAAGACAGTCTGTGTCCTCTTCCATCACGATGAGGAAAGGAACTTCCTGTTACACTCACACTCACAGTCACACTGCAAGGATTTAACAATATTCTCAGAGTGGTTAACAAAATAGATCTACATACATACATTTGTGCTTCAGGGGGGGTATTCTGAAAGCTCATTTAACTTTTCATTTAAATATGCACTTAAGTCCATGATTTAATTGCACGCTGATTGAGTGGAAAATCGGTATTCTGAAAGCTCAATCAGCGTTCAATTAACTTCTGCGCGACTATCTTAAGCTCCTCCCACCTCATTAATATTCCATCCAATCAAATAGGCTGTTACAAGATTTTTACGCGCACTAATGCGCATGTGACTTCCTTCTTGGCATGGCCCTCTGCTCTCATCTCTACCGTTGAAAATCACTCCATATATTTTGTTTTCATTGTGATAATTCTGAAATAATTAATTTGTAAATATCATCTAATGCCTGCATAGTCATTGTATCACACCTTTGATTGAAAGAAATATTAAGTCAATATGTTCAATACCCCTGTCTAGGATGAAAAGGTCTGAATAACAAATCATTTCATTTCAATGTTAATTGCAGCAATATGAAATCAATCGACATGTCGGTTACTAAAGGACATTTAATAATGAACATTTGCGTGTTTCTGTTATTGAAATTAAACTTAATTAATTTGGATAAGATACATCCTTCAATAATTGTGTTTTCCTCCAAAATGAAACCATGTACCCTAGCCATGATGATGAAATCATCAGATTTTAACTTTACGCTGTTTTATAAAGGATACAAAAAGTATAAAAAGTGAATATTGTTTGCAAGTGATATCATTCAAATGCCTCCAATATTTGTCTGATTGTATTTGTGAATTAAAAGTCCATCTAATAGATGCAACGTGTATAACAAAAATGTTATGATGATTTAGTTATCCCTAGAAGCAAAAAATGTATACAATACTTGACTAATATCATTTTAGCATCATTTTCTTTCTTTTATAAAATAAAATACTTATGTTGTTATTATTGCTGTAATCAGATAATATTTGACATAATCACAAAGTATATCTCTATACATTCTTGAATAATGTGAAGGAAATGTAATATAAACCGTTATGCAATAGAGGCATACACACTGATGCATTTTAATGGAAAGAAGATAATTCTTTCCATTAACCTGTTTTGTTATACACGTTGCATCTATTAGATGGACTTTTAATTCACAAAGAAGATAATGTTACCATTATTCACCATCATTATGCTTGTTCAAAAGTAGTGATGATCTATTACAAAGTGTAACTATATTATGCGGAAACGTAAATGGATTAATAGACTTTTTAATAATATTATGTGAATCAATGTTGTCTAATGCAATATTCTATCTCTGTGATAGCGATTACGATAATGCGTCATTATGTGCGAGAAAACCCCAGCCATGCTGGGATGTGAGTTTGTGGTTCAAATTTACTCCCTCCCGGTGCTAGTTATGACTTCTTCTTCTTCTTCTTCTTGTATAGTCTGCCTCCTTCAACTTGAAGATTCTTGCAAACTTTGTGTGTGTGTGTGTATACGCGACGTGCATAGTTCATATTCTTACTTGCAAGTCCAAACTCGTTTATAAACAAAAATAAATAAAACAACTTATGAGAGGTCTATAGCTCTTTTAACTTTTTCATTATCTTCAGACTTAAATGACCGCTAATTAAGCTTTCAGAATACCAATTTGCAATTAAATTGCGCGTAATAAGAAGACGCTTATTAATTACTATGGTAGTTAAATGATTGAGAAGTTAATTTGGCAAAGTTCAGAATACGAAAACGCTGATTGAACGCTGATTGAGTGCTAATTTGCTTTCAGAATACCGCCCCAGAAGTTCAGCCATTTTATAAAGACAAATTGCAGATTTAATTAATTGTTTTGTTTTGTTTTGTGGCACAGTGGCTTTGTGACAGTGTCATCATGTCACTTGTCAGTGTCCAGTGACCTGTGGCTGGGTCTGCCTGGTGTATGGACAGGTCTCTTAACTTCACGCGTATCCCAACTTCGCGGATCATAGGCGAGATACGCAAAAATTAGAACACGGACACGGCGACGGAAATTTTCAATGTCAACTGAAAGAGCACACATCAATTACTCATCAACCAAAAAATTAGCAAATAAAGAGCAATATTTCTGAAGAAATACTTACTTTTTGTGGTCTTTTTTTGTAAATCACAACTTTGGTGTTCCAACAAAATTATGGAGGAGGAAGTATCAAGCAAATTAGACGGAAATCGTTCCAATTTGTAATTGTTGTCATCGAAAGGCTGCGCAAAATGCTCCTTTATTCGACCTACCCATCAAATTTACTTTCGGATCGCGCAATCTCCGTAGATAGCTTGACAACGCTGCGCGTGCTAAGATGCTAATGCGCGCAAAATGTTTGCATCATCACACTGCCATTGAAATGCGTGTTACGGTTTGCTACACGGGATACGTGTTAAGTCAATGGCAGGGTGCCCTATGTATTATGCGCGAAGTATGGAGACTACCGTATGATAGGTGTACTACACATCGGCACTGTTTTTAATATCGGCACACCGCGTAATATTTGTTTTTGCGCGTGTTGTGAAAAATCGCGCGTGTGATTATGCGCGCTACCCTTAGAAACTGCACTGGTCGAAATTTGGAGGAGAAATAATGCGTTTATAGTCCGCTACGAGTATTTTTGTGAAATTTGTGAAATAATGCTAACATCACACAAGAAATTTGGAGTTGCATGCATTGTCAACGAGTGTTGAGGGGGTGCCGGTATTAAAAACACTTCGAATCCGGGAAGCAAAAAAACCACGCGCGCGTTCGAAGGCGCTATCTCAAAATGTAATGCATACATCGCAAATCTGATCATCGCATCGGAATCTGCACTATTTTCTCAATGTGTGAGTACAATTTCAAGAAATGTGTAAAATTGTTAAGTCTTAAACTGTCGAAAATGTCTTAGGGTGCCGATGTGGGGGTTACTCAATCATACTCGGTGAAGAAGCTCTTGCTGATTTGACATAGTCACGGAATCGGGTCATTAACACCACGAATTGTGAGTTTAAATGAAATTGTTCAAGATAAATCGAATCCTCAGAATTTGAGGGGTAATATATTATTGTTTCATTGAGATTACTGTAATTTTCTTGATCCTAAGCCACTTTGAAAAAATCCTAAATTTTCGTGCGCGAAGTTAGGATACACCTTCATAAAATTAGTGAGTGTGACTGTGAGTGTGACTGTGTTCACACTGTTGATTCATTAAATAAACTCTCTTTTAAATTTAGTATCTGGTATGCCTTATCGTCTGAGTTAATAACCTTGGCCTCTAGAATCCTAGATATATAAATATTACAAATATTATTGAGAAATGTATCAAAAATACAAAATTAAGACGTGGGCACTCAAACACACATCACACATGTTGTGAGTCGGAGGCGACGCATTGACAATTCATGGCTATCAAGTATTTTGACACGCTACATCATGCACTTTCAACGTATACCAACCGGGAAATAAAGCGTGTAAATGGTCATACCTAGTGACTGCGCTTGGCTGGAGTTTGATAGTGCCGCTATGACTATGTCAATCCCTCGCCAGTGTCGGTGAATATGGACCTCAATTCGTCGTCAGAATTATTGGACTCGATTCTTCTGTTTGTGTCGAAGCTAGATCTGTCGGAAACTTATCCAGCAAAATTTTCTGAGGAGATGTTACGACTTACGACTGGCTTATTGCGCAATTCATTGAAAAACTGTCTCAGTTTCGAGTCGTCCGTCGACGATATCGAATTCGATTGACGATGGATAAATGGATTTGAGAAGAACGCCATCTACCGGCGTGCGACCACCCAATTTCACCGCCTATATTCCGATGACAATTTTCAACGTCGCGTCCTTCAATTCAAACTACTCCTTCTTTTCATTGAAAAACTGTCTCAGACTCGAGTCCGTCGACGATTCGATTGACGATGGTAATAATTAATGCGTGATAAATGGATTTAAGAAGAACGCCATCGGTACTGGTATGACATGACATGACATTGGGACTCTCTTTAATTCATATGTAACTCTATAAAATAAAATAAAACGCACGTTGATCAATACGTAAATGTAAAATAAAATATGTTACTGAAAACATATTGAAAAATAAAGGTAATGATGTGTAATCCCTCGGAAATTTTGAAACTTATTGACACATTGATAGGCAAGAAAAAGTCAAATGCATTACAATTATGCATCAAACTTGAGGGTATAAGGACACACGTGGTTATAAAGATAATATATCTAATGTTATGAATGATTCATTTGTTGATGTTCCAAAACGCCTGAATGAAAAGGCCTTTGACAAAAATTATAATCCGGTTCAGAGTATTGATTGCCCTCCTTGTGTTTTTTAATTTTTTCACTAAGTTACTGAATCACAAAATACTTAAATGTTTTGATTATACTCCTAGAAACAAGGGTACTGGTTTAGATAATCTACCAACTAGTATATTAAAATATTATTTGCACCATTATTTATATTAAACCTTTATGTCATGTTTTGAATTTATCTCTAGCCCAGGGTAAGATATAACAGATGCATGGAAGCTAGCACGAGTTTCACCTATTTATAAAGGTGGGGATCTGACAGATCCACTGAATTACAGACCAATTACTGTCATCCCATGCAGTCTTGTCGAAGGTGTTTGAAAAGCTGGTCTTTAAATATTAATATTTTAATGATAATAATCTTTTAACTGATGCCCAGTTCGGTGTTCGTCCGAACTTTTCAACTTGCCTTGCCAGATTTGACAATTACAGAAAATATTCGAAAAGACTTGGATGAAGGACAAGCAGCTGGTTTAGGCGTAAATATTCAAAATGAAAGAACGTCCATAAACCTAAAACAACAACATTACCAGAGGTGTGAAGAGGACGTTCTGGTCTAGTGGTCAGAGCTCCGCTCTTCGCACTAATCGGCCTGGGTTCGAATCTTGGCCGCGTCTCAAGCGGATGGTGACGATAAAGGGCGGTTCAAGACGTAAATAATCATAATTGATTGAACGCGTCTGCAATAACCAAACAACCAACCTTACACTGGACTTGAACAAGGTATTTGATCTGATACCACACTCAGTACACTTGACTTGAACAAGGTATTTGATCTGATACCACACTCAGTACACTGGACTTGAACAAGGTATTTGATCTGATACCACACTCAGTACACTGGACTTGAACAAGGTATTTGATCTGATACCACACTCAGTGCACTGGACTTAAACAAGGTATTTGATCTGATACCACACTATACACTGGACTTGAACAAGGTATTTGATCTGATACTAGACTGAGTACACTGGACTTGAACAAGGTATTTGATATGATACCACACTCAGTTATACTTCAGAAATTACAAAAATATGGCGTTGATCCTGACAGTTTAACCTGGTTTAAAGTCTATGTCTACGGAAACAAGACGGTTATAAATGCATGGTAAACCTCGTCAAGTGACCTGCGGGGTACCTCAAGGCAGCATTATCGGTCCACTCTTGTTTATCGACTATAAATGATATTGTTCAGGTCGTTCGACAATGGTAAAGTCTCGCTTTATGCAGACGACATGTCTTTAGTTTGCCTCGGCAGATCCTCGCGAACTTGAAATGTTCGATTGTTGACTTATGCACAATTTCAAATTTATACAATATAATTGTGCACTTTATAATATGCCTAATATGTTGACAGTAAGCGTTTTGTAGTTGAAGTTGTAGTTTTGATCATATATTGTTCTTATTGATTACCATATTTGTATTACTTTGTTTCACGGCCTCTTTTTACCGTGGCTTTTTACCGTGTTTAAATAAAATAAAACAAAACCAAACCAAAAATTATGTAAATCACACGTATATGTCCAACATGAAGGAAGGAGGGGGGGGGGGGGGGGGGGGGGGGGTAGTCTAATAATATGAAACTTTATTTCTCATTGTTTCTCATTTACCGCAGTCCAGGGAAGGGCAGTCGGGGAGGGGTCAATTCCTTGAATCAAATAGACATAATTTCTAGGTACATTTATATGGCTAGGCTATTGATAGCTAGTGAGACGACTGACTGGCACTGTGGCCGTGTCCGGACTACTACCATCTGGACAACCACCCCCCGGACAACTACCCCCCGGACAACTACCCCCCTATGACAATTACCCCCCGGACAACTACCACCCGGACAATTACCCCCCTGGGACAATTACCCCCCAAGACAATTACCCCCAAGACAACTACCCCCAAGACAATTACCCCCCAAGACAATTACCCCCCAAGACGATTACCCCCCATGACAATTACCCCCCAAGACAACTACCCCCAAGACAACTACCCCCCGGAAAATTACCCCCCGGACAACTACCCCCCGGACAACTACCCCCCGGACAACTACCCCCCGGACAATTACCCCCGGACATTGTATTATTGTGTTATTTTGACATAGAACATGATCATCGCATTGAGCGTGAGACTCACGTATTTGATACCTTTCTCACGCTCTGAGGCCTGGGCCTAAAAATGGTACTAATTACAAATTATAGAGGTGTTCATCAATTGTCTCCATCGAGTTGAAGTACTACTAAGCATGTTACTGAGCATTTACATTTTTGCGTGTGGGGCGTATCCCATTACTGGAATTTGTTAGCTGGACTTGGAAAAGAGTTTCCATGTTATTGGCTTCTGGTTGTGCATATTATAAGCGGTGACACGACATATGCTCCGCCGACATATGCTCCGCCGACAATTGCTCCGAAATATGCGACAAAAGCTCTGCGACAAATGCTCCGCGGCAAATGCTCCGCCGACATATGCTCCGCCGACAATTACTCCGCTGACAATTGCTCCGCCGACAATTGCTCCGCCGACAAATGCTCCGCCGACAAATGCTCCGCCGACAATTGCTCCGCCGACAAATGCTCCGCCGACAGATGCTCCGAAGATGCGACAATTGCTCCGCGACAAATGCTCCGCGATATTTGCTCCGCCGACAAATGCTCCACCGACAAATGCTCCGCCGACAAATGCTCCTCCGACATTTGCTCCGCCGACATTTGCTCCGCCGACAATTGCTCCGCCGACAATTGCTCCGAATATGCGACAATTGCTCCGCGACAAATGCTCCTCCGACATTTGCTCCGCCGACAAATGCTCCGCCGACAATTGCTCCGCCGACATTTGCTCCGCTGACAATTGCTCCGAAGATGCGACAATTGCTCCGAAGACGCGAAAATTGCTCCGCCGACAATTGCTCCACCGACAATTGCTCCGCCGACAATTGCTCCGCCGACAATTCAGTTTAAGAGGTTCGTAATTCCGAAGGTTCAATTATTCCGAAGTTTCGTTATATTAGTCCGAAAATAAAATAGGGTCGTCAATACGAAAATGAAATCTGGTTTGTTACTAAAATTTGTGGTTGATTTCTGGTAAAGAGAAACTCAACTATCCCTTTAAGCATACCTCTCCCCCTTCCCCTCCCTTGGCAAGACCAATTCAACATTTCAGTTTATTTCATTTTTTTTAATTGGCACTATAGCATTATAAAATAGCAGAATTTATTTTGAAGTGTTTGCATTAACCAACCTTCGGAATGACTAACCTAAAGGTCCTTTCCGATTGAGCGGCGAACGTTGGCGAACGTTTACGAATATAGCGAAATCGCGGGATTTCGCCAAGATTCGTTAACCGTTGCAAAAGTTTGTTAAAGGTTGCAAGAAAATTCACAAACCGTCGCAAACGATTTTTCTTGTCGCAAAGAAAGTTTCAACATGTTCAAAATTTCTTTACGAACGTATTTTTCACAAACTGTTGCAAAACAGTCCCAAGCCTCTGCAAACGGTTTTAAGACATGTCGCTAACGTTCTAACCAAATGACTATATGATTCATTTATAAGCAACCCATTGAATGGCGAATGCTTAAGGTCTTATCCCACACTGAGCGGCGAACGTTTGCGAACGTTTGCGAATTTTGCAAATTAGGGATTTCGCCATGGATCATGCGCGTCGATACTAAAGGAGTGGTCACACTGAGCACGAATCCCCACGACTAGACCCGCGAATGCAGTACGCATTGGTACAAATCTATGGCAAGCCATTTTAACATTTATTCCTATTTCTTGATATCAATAATTGAATTATTGATATCGGTTTATTTCTTGATATCAAGTATTACCAATACAGAAAAGTATTTCTTGATATCAATGCATTCTTGATATCAATAATTCGATTTCTTGAGTTAAAGATTTCGATTTCTTGATATCAAGAATTGAATTCTTGATATCAAGAAATAGGAATAAATGTTAAAAACGGCTTGCCATAGATTTGTACCAATTCGTACTGCATTCGTGGGTCTAGTCGTGGGGATTCGTGTCCTATGTGACCACTACTTAAAGTAGTGGTCACACTGGACACGAATCCCCACGACTAGACCCGCGAATACAGTACGCATTGGTATAAATCTATGGCAAGCCGTTTTTAACATTTATTCCTATTTCTTGATATCAATAATTGAATTATTGATATCAGTTTATTTCTTGATATCAATTATTACCAATACAGAAAATTATTTCTTGATATCAATAATGCATTTCTTGATATCAAGAGTTCAATTTCTTGATATCAAGAATTGAATGCTTGATATCAAGAAATAGGAATAAATGTTTAAAATGGCTTGCCATATATTTGTACGCATCTTCGGAGCATCTGTCGGCGGAGCAATTGTCGGGAGAGCAATTGTCGGCGGAGCATTTGTCGGCGGAGCATTTGTCGGCGGAGTAATTGTCGGCGGAGCATATTTCGGCGGAGCATTTGCCGCGGAGCATTTGTCGCGGAGCTTTTGTCGCATATTTCGGAGCAATTGTCGGCGGAGCATATGTCGGCGGAGCATATGTCATGGAACCATTATAAGCCCCTCACAAACATTTCCACAATTCAAGTTTGAGCGTTCATTACTCTCTTGTCCTATAATAATTATCTTACATGAACAAGGTATCATATCAGGCCTGTTTATTCCCCTTTACACTACGCTCCATTTGTAAAGTTCATTAAAGAAACCGTGCATTGCACTTGAATATGGTGCAAAGTCTAGATTGAAACTTTGGAAAATGCATTGATATTGTGTAATCACCACAACACTATTCATAACACAGCCATTCTCCTAACAAAAGGAGAATTCACCTTCAGTTGGCAATGGCTCCATATGCAGGTCTACTGCACATTCTGAACAACTTAATCAAGGTAAAAACGGTATAAATGTAAATGGGAATAAACGGGCTTGTCAATTATAACAAATTTGAGTAGGATCATGCAATAACAAGATAGATATTGACGCTCAAACTTGAAGAATGGAATCACAGTTTTCTACCTGAACGATTGTGCCAATTGCATATTATCTTCATGAAAAAATATAATAAAAATTATTCCCGATCGATCAAATCAATCATGACACGCTTACCCACATACAGTAAATCTAAAGTCCGAATTTCTTCTCTATAAGCACCAGATTGCAAAATTTAAAGTCTCAAAATGCAAAAGCTCCCTACCATGAGTGGGAGGAATAACCCCTTCCCACACTCTATCCCTGCTCGGTCGCTCCCCTCTCTTGCAATGGCTCACTCTCACCTCTAGCTCAAAGTTGGCAACCCTGCATCATCTTCTTCCTCATTATCACCATCACCACCTCCTGGCTCATCACATCATCATCACCATCATCTTCATCCTCATTATCACCATCACCACCTCCAGACCCATCACATCATCATCACCATCATCTTCTTCCTCATTATCACCATCACCACCTCCAGACCCATCACATCATCATCACCATCATATTCATCCTCATTATCACCATCATCACCTCCAGGCTCATCACATCATCATCACCATCATCTTCATCCTCATTATCACCATCACCACCTCCAGGCTCATCACATCATCATCACCATCATCTTCATCCTCATTATCACCATCACCATCTCCAACATCATCCTCATATAGGCCTAACCTCATCATAATCATCATTCATTAAATTAATCATGCTTACATGCAAGTCATAATAAATCAAAGTGGAGAACATGAATTTACTGAACATGCTGAACGTAATATAAAACAGGTTTAATTTTGTGTTTACCTGTTCAATGTTCTACTTGAACTTAAGTTACAAGTATATACAGTATATACCTGTCCTCAAAACATACGGGCACACATCAATGTTTATCTGATTAGTATTTACTTTGCCTATACGTGGAGTAGATACAATTGTGCACCTCGTATACATCCCAACTTACTTATTACTTATTCAAAATGGCACAATTTATTAAAAAATTGTAACGTACGACGGGACATAAATGCACAATTTCCACAAACATTCGTTGGTCCCCACCTCCCCGCCAAGGCCCTACGAGCTCGGTGGGCGATAAGGCTGTTTTCGCCCAGCGTCGTGCGCAGCTTTCATCGACGCAGGAACGATCTATTGGTACGTCCGCCGCGCTAAAACAACTCTGGTTTACAAGCCGTTTTGCAATCGGTCAACGCCACTGACCTGTACTAGAGGTACTAGAGGTTAGTAGAGGTCAGTGGTCAACGCGGACGTACGGCCAGACGTAGACTCAGATCGTAGAACCACACTCTACACGTGCGAGCGCTGCTGATGAACGTTTGACCTCGCTACGAGCAGCGAGCGCCGCTGATTGGCTGTTTGCCTATTCGGGCGGTCGCGCGCATAGCGCTAGCAGGGACGCAGAATTGACCGAAGACGGTCGGTGATAACAGTCCAAGAACGGAGGGACCGCTGTTACTACAGGAAATTGACGATTTTGCACACGACACGCCAATTTCTACGGCCGCGTTGAGGTTGCGAAAACCAAAGACGCTGGGGACGTACCAGCACAAACCACGATTCGCGCGCTGTATTTTGCGCGTAATACTAGCCTGAATTCGAATTGCGGCGCTTTTTTACCCACAATCCTTTATGTTGCTGCAGTCGAAGTAGAATGACCAGTCTATTGTATAATACGTTCCCCCAAGTATATTTACGGGCGCACTACACTAAATTATTGCATTATAAAATGTTACTGATGTCTGATTTAAACATATTGGGGTTGCCACCCCAAAATTTATATTGGGGTGGCAACTGCCACCCCTGCCACCCCTGTTCCACCGCCCCTGCTCACGTTCTTTATAATTATGTCAGTAAACTTGTTTGGTGATTTATATTCGTGCGTAACACTTCACGATATTTAACATCAAAAATCAACATTTAAAATCAATTCAACTCGCGCGCGTACAGAAATCAACCTTCACAGTGTATGATTTATTTGAGCTTTTCACAAAATGAATTCAACTAAACTCACAATATACGGCAATGTTAGCCGGTCATTGGTAGATTGAGAGTTACTAGGGGCCATTTCATACTCACGGGACAACAATGGGGTGGGGATCGAGGGGGTGTTGGGGGAGGGTGTGGCTGTGAGGGCTGTAAGGTGCACAAATAATGAAATGATGGGGAGGGGGAGAGAATGCACATATTGGACGGGGGCTTTGACGCTTGTTCCCTTTTAGCTCCTCCGTACCATTGTATTTTGTGGGGCGTTTTTGATATATTACACATAATTATGACGAGTTTAAATATCTATATTTTTTCAAAAGAGATATTTGCGATTGAAGCTGCTGATTATGTTGATCTTTACTTCTACAATACCACCGAAGTCCGAATCAAAGCACAAGTTGTTTAGTGAATAAAAAGCCATTACTACGTTCTAACCAACGTATGCGACATCACAGCCTCGGTATTTTGTGCATGCGGGTCACTCAGCCGAGTAATAATTTGTTGACGGACACACCTGGTTATTGCTCGATTCCCCGCCTGTTCCCATTTACCTATTGAACATCGCAAGAGAAGAGACGTTACTACGAGAATGACGGAGCTTGTAGAATTGTGAGTAGGCCTAGCCATGCTTGTTACTATTTTATTTATTTATTTTTAAAATAAAAAGTTGTATAAGGAATACACTCCTTTAAAATAAGTTACCCGATTAAACGAAAGAACAGACTATAACAAAATAATATGTGACAGCATGTAGAATGAAAATTTATTTAAGAAATGCACTTTATTCAAATAAAAACAAAAAAGTCGATAAATATGAAGATATATGAAGGCTATAACTTTTTCAAACGGGACGGCATGAAACCTCATCTGAAGTGCACCAAGAAAAGCGGATAAAGTAACCACTGACATATAGCAGCAACACATCAACAGCGGTTACATAGTAGTGGTGGTGGCATTGGTGGTAGTAGTGGAGGTAGTATATACTATTAGTGATGGTAGTAGTAGTGGTGGTGGTAGTACTAATAGTGGTAGTAGTGGTGGTAGTAGTAATACTGGTAGTGGTGGTGGTAATAGAGTAGTAGTAGAAGAAGTAGAAGTGGTTGTGGTGGTAGTAGTAGTGATGGTGGTAGTGGTGATGGTAGTGCTAGTACAATTACAGAACACTCCTTGACTTGCAGGAGTGAGCAGAAGTAGTAGTAGTAGTAGTAGTAGTAGTAGTAGTAGTAGTAGTAGTAGTAGTAGTAGTAGTAGTAGTAGTATAGAAGTGATTATTGTAGTTGTAGTTGTTGTTGTTATTGTTGGTGGTGGTGGAGGTGGTGTTGTTGTTACTGTTGTTGTGTCTATCATTATTAATTAAATTAGGCTAACTGCCTTTATTTTTATACATCTTTTGAACTATGTCTTCCACAGTCGGATCCCACTTCCAGTGTCTATGGCTGAGGTGAGTACATTTTATCACTATTTTCACTTCACCTCATAGCACTGCACATTATATTATTTGGGTACCATTTAAGGCGCATAATTATATATGTGATAAGGGTTAAACAATCATCATTGTGGGGTATGGGGTATAGTAGACAACATTGTTGGTTGGTAAACACCCAACCTGTACACATTCGATCGTATGGTGCGGTCACCGTCATAGTTTGAAAACATCTTCCCAGACTAACCGTTACTTATTGAAGTGAAATACTAGCCGGAAACGCGTTTAAAGTCCTGGTTCTGTGCTAGATACACCTTCAGCAGATATAGTTTGGATTCGTAGATCAGACGCGCGGTGCCACCTTGCAAACGCCTTGCGCGCGGTGCGAAATCCTACGTTGGCAGTTAAAGATATCATTCTATACATATATTACTAGCTCAGTGTTACGCAGTGTGCTCATCAAACTGGCCTAGTTCAAAATGGCGTCCTGCGGGTGCGTCATCCCCAAGCATGGCGATCTTTAATACACACCCATTAGACGAATTCCAGGTGATGACCGCATGAGAAGTGGTCAAATGAGTTTCATAATTATTGACAATGTATTGAAAGGCCCAAACCGTAATAATTATGAGGCCATTGAGCAGTGCTGAAGTAAAATAACCTCTCCCTTATGAAACCTATTCATATTTCCCCAGGTACGTAATTTCAAGGTTCCCTTTCCTCCCACACAGATATTGGATGAATAGCGCAGAAATAACCCGATAGTAATTTCGAGACTATAACAAAATAAACCACTGACCCGTTAGGTTGTGAACGAGCATGGTGGGCTCACGCAACATTATTGGCGAGCACACCTCATGTATTTCTTTGTTTAAAACAAATAATTTGCCCCTTATTTTTCCTATTGTTTTTTTAAATATTTTATATTATCGGGGGGGGGGGGGGGCACATGCCCCCCGTCGCTACGCCACTGATCAACAGGGCAGGGTTTTGTGCACTTATTCGTTTGATTGTATTAGGATTGCACTGTCAGTGGTCTTAACATTGTTTCCCACAGAGGCCCTACAACCAGTGGCGTAGACAGGTTCTTACACCTGGGGGGGGGGGGGGGATGATTTGCCGTTTACAGGACCAAGACCAATTTGTTCGCGGCCGAGACCACCTGCCGAAATAATTCGAGACCAAGAAAATTGCTTGAAAGTCCTCTCAGTGGGAGGGAGGGGGGGGGGGGGGGGGGGGGGGGTTAGATGTTAAGATGGTCGTGACCAGGCGGGCCGGAAGCAGTTTTGGATTTGGGGGGAGGCAAAACCTATGGGGGCTCACGATTTTGTGTGTAGGGGCTTATGCCCAACCACACTCACAGTGGTGCCAACTTTGAGCCAGATGTGAGAGTAAGACATTGCAAGAAGCGAAGCGACCAATCCCGAGGGAGCGAAGTGACTGAGCGGGGGGGGGGGGGGGGGGGGGGAGGGTGTGGGAGGGGGGTGTCTCCCCCTCCCACGGTATGGAGCTTTTGCATTTTTGGACTTGAAATTGTGCAATCTGGTGCTTGGTTAGATAGGAAATTCGGGCTTACATTGACTGTATCTGGGAAAGCGTGTTATGAATTGATCGACCAGAAATATATATTTTCACGAAGAAAACAAATAATTAACACACTAATAAATATGCACCCCAACACAGGGAGCGAAGTGACTGAGCGGGGGAGGGTGTGGGAGGGGGCTGTCCCCCTTCCACGGTAGGGAGATTTTGTATTTTTGGACTTTAAATTGTGCAATCTGGTGCTTACCTAGATAGGAAATTCGGGCTTAAAGGGAGCGTTGAGTATTGGTATTTTCCGAAGTGCCCCCCCAAAATTAATTGTAACTTATTTGGTTGATTTCAATTCCATGTGAAAGATCATTAAAAAAAACATGGGAAATAATAATAATTCCCATTAAAATGCTCTCATTGTTGTGAAATTTGCTTTCAAAATATTATATAAAAGTGATTGACGTCCGGCCATCACTTTTAGAGAACGCTAGCGCTTCGCGCTAGCGTTCTAGGTCCCCTTATGCTTACCGCGCATATACAATGTGTATCGCAACCGCCGTTCGCCGTTCGCATCGGCGGCCATCGCGATCGCGCTAACACACGGAGAGAAGTCGAGGAGGCGCATAAATCACTGATTTTTAGCGGAATGGAGGGAAAACCATAATTTTAATCCAACCGATAGTTGGATCACATATTGGAGAATGAATCGGTGGTAAGTACCGTATCATATGTATAATTTTAAGCACAATTAGCGTGCAAAAACAATATTCAGTTTCAGTCCCGTATTAGGAGGACCTAGAACGCTAGCGCTTCGCGCTAGCGTACTCTAGAGTTAATTTGACTCTTGAGTTGTAACGGCTCTTTTTTAAAGGATAACAGGGGTTTTACTTTGTCGTTTGTAATTGTGTATACTTTTCGAGCATGGTGGAGTTATAACTATTAGTTTGTACCGTAATGGTGCAGGTTTTGGTTACTAAAGTTAAGTTTGACCAATACTCAACTATCCCTTTAAAGGGGTAGTTTAGTTTTGGTAATGCTGAACTATAATAACCCAACCTGGACAGTAACATTATAAACTAATAGTTATTACTCTACCATGCTCGAAAGGTATACAAAATTACAAACGACTAAGTAAAAAGCCTGTTATCATTCAAAAAGAGCCATTAAAACACAAGAGGGCGCTTTCTAAAAAGGCATTGGTTTCAACCATTTTTCATACAAAATTATGCATGTTATGTTTTATTAAAATAATGATTAAATGGAGAGATCATCAACAACTATTTTAAAAATGATTTAGAAAATTTTTGAAAAAGTGCAAGCATTTTTTTTATTTTTTGAAAAAACATCTAATTATTTGGGCCCCAAATAATTATAGGCTCAGATATATTTATTGATATTTCAGCCGTTTCTTGGTCGATTTTGACCAAATAAAGTTTATTCTGCCATTAAATCTGCATGTTCTCTCGAATTCGACACTCAGTTTTTCATTACCTCACAAAAAAAAAATTGTGATGTGCAGCGCCCTCTCTACCAAAACTAAACTACCCCTTTAACATTGACTGTATCTGGGAAAGCGTGTTATGATTTGATCGACCAGAAATTTTAAATATATTTTCACGAAGATAACAAACAATTGACACACTAATGAATATGCACCCCAACACAAACACAAATATTGTATTTTTATTTAGCGTCATACACAGTTTCAACATCACTATGCCATATTATGTATGATTAGCCAAGAATGAGTCCCGAGGGGCGAAGCTACCGAGGGCTGGGGGCAGAGCCAAATAGGGAGGGTTTGGGAGGGCCTTATCCCCCTCCCACGGAGAAGATTTTGCATTTATATATATACTTGAAATGGTGCAATTTGGTGCACGTCACAATAGCAGCAGGAGCCAGAGCTATGTCAGCCTACACTGGAACTACGTGGCCCGGTATACAGAAAAAAACTCACCCCAGACCATACGCAAGTAACACAACAAACTGAGATACTCTGTTCGCGCGCGAAGCGCGCAGCGAAAATTGAAAGTGGATGTATAAATTACTTTTTTAACGTTAGAATTAACTCTTAGAATTAACTCTTAGAATTAACTCTTAGAATTAACTCTTAGCTCATACAACTAATGCTTTCTTTCCCACTCGTATACAGATACACACACACAAATATATATCTTTCCCTGAAACCTGGGGGGGGGGGGGGGGGGGATGATTGTACATGTCATCCCCCCCACCTTGTGAGGTGGGGGGGATGCATCCCCCTCATCCCCCCGTTGTCTACGCCCCTGCCTACAACAACATAACATACAAACAGAATATACAAGGAAAATGCAAACAAACCTGTCTTGGCGGTGCAGCCAACCTGCCTATACAGTGGCCACCAAAAGTGTTGCATGCCCTGTAGAGAAAAACAGTGTTGTGGAAGTCTAGAGGTCACCTGTCTACAGTGGCCACTTTTATCGTTTTCCTTGGTTGGTCGTTGTACACATGTTTGACTGTAGTCTTTACAGAACATTGGAATGATACTCGAGACCAGTTAGAATAACATGTCATAATAATTGTGAACACACATAAAATTATAATTACAAACACCCAGAACAAAAAAAGTAATCGACTGACATGCGCCAATATTTATAAAAAAATAACTGTTTTAGAAGTTGCTGCTTGTGTTTATGTGCTTTGTGTTTTTTGCTTTTATTTCGATTTTAACAAGATCTGGAGATCGAATTATGCAAATATATCCGCCTTCCATTTTATATACCAATACAGATGAACTTTCATACTAATATATTCCAACAATATTTCTTTATCTTCTACTTAGTAAAACATATCATTTTGACAAAATCTGAAGATTGAATTATGCAAATAATGTATTTATACCCTTCTAGTTTATATTCGAACAATATTTCTTTATCTTCTACTTAGTAAAACATATAATTTTGACAAAATCTGAAGATCGAATTATGCAAATAATGTATAACCCTTCTAGTTTATATTCCAACAATATTTCTTCATCTTCTAGGGTTAGAAGACGAAATAAGACATGTTTTTCTTTACAAATAATATTGTACATACCTCGACCATTACTCGATTATATAATTCATTCTTCATTATCATTCCCTCCCTTTTGCAGCTTCAGATAGCCAGCCTGTACACTGTGTGTGTCTTATCTCTGGCGGAAACGGGCGGGGGAGAGGGGCTAGAGTGGATATGGAACGAACCGAGAGAGTATCAGGGAGAACAGATGACGTACATCAGAAATAACCTCCATTTGATGAGGTACGAAATTTCGTCTTCTTAGAATGATTATGAAGCTTTATTAACTTTTCAAGCCCTTTGAATACTAAGTCCTTGTAATGTATTGAAATTGATGGCTCAAAGTATTCATCTGCTAATGTGATATCATTTGAATACAGAAGCAATGCTGGGGTACATCTTTGAATCATGTTTGGCACAGTGTCACACAAACTGACTAAACGAACAGAGGGCTCATCAGAATGCAAAATGTCACATCTATTTTTATTTAAAGGGATATAGTAACATTCTTCAAATCCTCAAAACTTACTTGGAACTTTAGCGGTTCGAGCATACATCTTTGTATTATTACTAAAATTAGAAGCATGGGATAGATCTCGATTTTCGCATTTCCCTTTCGTTAAAATGAAATTTACGATTGAAGTGCTTGGATTTTTAACTAATAAATTGGATAGCCATAACCGTGTACAAAGTCAGCGCAATGAGTTAGTAAATATCACTTTGCATTTCGCTCATTACTCTATATACCATTTAATTATAACATCCGTTTAACGTGAAATTTTCATACATCGCTCAGATCACAACAATGCAAACTGTATCACCAATTCATGACTTTGTGCACATGTAAACAAAGTTATTAGATCCCTGTAATAAAACCTGATGTGTGCTCAATATACCAATGTATATTATTAATCTAACAAAAATCATTCAGTTGTTTAAAGGGGTGGTCACATATACGTTAGTGGACTTAGTGATCCGTATCAGTAGGGTAGATTACCGTAGATTAACCAAAATCCATAATTGTTCAAGTTTTTATCAATTTGTGTCATTCCGTTTAAAAGTACTTATCAACATTTTACTCCACAGGAAAATACATGCTTAAAGGGATAGTTGAGTTCTGGTAAAGAGAGTACAGTTTTTGTCAAACTGAATTTTTGTAACCAACTGAACCTGCACCATTACATTACAAAACTAATAGTAATAAGTCCACCATGCTCGAAAGGAATACAAAAATACAAATCACTTAGTAAAAAGCATGTTATCATTAAAAAAGAGCCGTTAAAACTCAACAGGGCGCTCTCTAAAAACTCATCGGTTTCAACCATTTGAAATAAAATATTGTGCATGTGATGTTTTGTTGAAATAGTGATTAGATAGAGGGATATTCAACAACTATTCAAAAACCTCTTTTGTAAATTTTTGAAACGAGGAAGCATTTTTATTTTTTTTAACGGCTGGTTCAAAATTATCGAATAATTGTGGGGCCCCACAATTAATACAAATGGTTATGTTTATGGATATTTAAGCCATTTCTTAACCGATTTTGATGAAATAAAGTTTATTCTGTCATTAAAATTGTATGCTCATTCAAATTTGACACTCAGTTTGTCATTATCTCACAAAAAACTTATTTTGTGTAGCGCCCTCTATACCAAAACTCAACTATACCTTTATATTGCAAATGAAATATGATGATTTAAAGGGGTAGTTTAGTTTTGGTATAGAGGGCGCTGCACATCACAATTGTTTTGTGAGGTAATGGAAAACTGAGTGTTGAATTTGAGAGAACATGCAGTTTTAATGGCAGAATTAACTTTATTTGGTCAAAATCGGTCCAGAAACGGCTGAAATATCAAGAAATATATCTGATCTTATAATTATTTGGGGCCCAAATAATTAGATGATTTTTTTCAAAAAATGCTTACACTTTTTCAACAATTTTCAAAAGCGTTTCTTAAATAGTTGTTGATGATCTATCTACCTAATTTCAATAAAAGATCACATGCATAATTTTGTATGAAAAATGGTTTAATCGAATTTAAATCAAACAAATCGCGATTTTTAAAAAATCTCGATTTTCCCAACCCTGCCGCTAGAGGTTTGTGTACAATGTGTGAATTTGGACACCGTTAGATCCTTTAACCTTTTGGTATTCAAGGGATCTAGTAACATTGTCTAAATCCTCAGTTCAATTTGAATTCTAGCGGTTCCCTCATATATTGTATTCGTGTTAACAATATAAACATAGGACAGTGGACATATCACATCACATTATTCACCACTCTTTGCACATGTCAACAAAGTTACTAGATCTTACATATTTTTCAATTATAATTTCAATTTATTCTTGCTTCCAACAAAACATTACAAATGAATTATAATAATTTGCACAAAATAGAGATATACATATTGGGAACAAGAGGGGTCCACTAAAAAGCAATGTTGGACAGTAGTCGACCCCTCAAATAATAGTTAGGAATATTGTACATTTACATTAACACATTCTAGACTACAAAAAACAGTATAGAGTCATCGGTCGACGCAGGAGGGTCGATGCGCGAACGCTTCTTAGATTCATATATTTGGTTCATTGGAATTATTTTTAAGTGCCATTTATGGATAGTGGTTGTATTTATATTGGATAAAGTGATATATTGTATGCGTTTATAGTTTGTTTTCCGGTTCGGACGATTTTCGGGACATTTGGAATTATCCAGGTCAGGTAAGCTTTGTGGGCGTCACACACTGCACTGTATTATATTGTATCGTAAATGTTGACAATTGATTTTCGCGCCTTTTTGGGGTGTGCCAATCATGGCGGCCTCGGCGCCAGAACTGAGTGTACCAGAAGATGTGACTATGAATGATAGTGTACGTATGGATGAGGATGAAGATGATGAGAATGATCCATTTCAAGTGGTGCGGCCTAAAAACCGTAAGCCTAAATCCGCGAAACGTAGAAGGAAAGGGACCACTGGTCAGTACATAGAAAATATTTCAAGGACAACATATTATAATTCCACAGACATGACAGACTCAGACAACTCTTCGAATCAAAAACCAAAGCAAACTCAACCACCTCAATCTGACTTGAAAATATTGTTCGTTTCTACAGACCCAAGCAGAAATCTCACAAAGGTTAATCCCATAGCTATAGCTAAATCCATTAAAGAATGTGTAGGGCAATCCCAAATTGATTTTGTTAAGATCGTTAGGGACGGGATTCTTGTCAAATGTTTCAATATCAAGCAAGTACAAGCCCTAAAACAAGTGCAGAAAATTGGCACTATCCCAGTAAAAATTCGGGAACAAACTTTCGGGATAAAGGGGCTGATTACTGGGGTCCCAATTGAGGTCACGGACGATGAACTGAAGGAAGAGTTAAAATCACAGAAAGTCGTAGGCGTCCAACGCATGAAAAAGATCAACAAACAAGACCGCGTCGAGACACCAACCCAGAACGTAATAATCACATTCAACTCAGACACTCTACCAGAAAGGGTACATTTTTGTTTTTTGATTTTCAAAGTGAGGACATACATACCACAAGTTATTAGATGTTTTAAATGTCAACATTACGGCCACGGAATCTCCCAATGTAGAGCTAAAGAACGTTGTGTAAGATGTGGAGAGGAACATTCTTTTGATAATTGTACAAAAAAAGAAAACCCAAAATGTGTCAATTGTGGTGGACCCCACTCAGCTGCATACAATGGATGCAAAGAAGCAAAAAAAGCAAAAGAAATTCAAACACTGAAAGTAACCCAGAAGATAACTTATGCCCAGGCAATCAAAGCCTGGAACATCAATCAATCCCAACCAAAACCAACCACACAACAAGTACTCAAAACACCCCCATTAGTAGAATTGATTAAAACGCAAGAACAACCCAGCACATCGCATCAAAAAGAAGGGATTACTCTCACAGTGCCCAAACAATCACATCCCCAAGAATATGTAACACAACCAACCAAAATACAAGCACCCACCACTTCAAAAACAAAGGTCCTTGAATCATCACACACAGAACAGATTAAAAGAGACACTCTAGATATATTAGAAAGTGGTAGTATTTTAGCTATTGTTAGCGACGAGCTACTCATTCGATCGATCGCTCATTTAATTAGAAGTCTCTGTGTTGGAAGAGCGGAGAGGGACATTTTTATTCTTGTTAAAACAGCCGCTGAAAGGCTTCTGCAAGTTAATGTTTAAATATATTTGTGTAAATATGATTAAAATAACAATGTTGTTTCAAGTTACTCTACTCATGTACGCGTTGACCATTCTCCAATGGAACGCTCAAGGTTTTAATAATCATGGTAGAGAGCTTGCTCAATATTTACAAATTACTGACCAATTATTTCATGTGTTGTGTATACAAGAAACTTGGTTTCAACCTGACAATGAAATGATTCTCCCGGGATATGATTGTTTCTCAAGACATAGAGAAAACCAAACCCGAGGTGGTTGTGCAATTTATATTCATAATTCTCTGTATTATGAACAACCTATAGATGATGGTGATTATGAAATTCAACACGTAAGATTACGTGTTGGGGGAGAATCATTATCTATAGTGAATTTTTATAATCCATGCCAGAAATTGAATGATAATATTTTGAAACGTTTGCTTGTAAATATAGACAAAAATCCATGCCAGAAATTGAATGATAATATTTTGAAACGTTTGCTTGTAAATATAGACAAAAATGAAAAATTTTTGATATTAGGAGATTTTAATTCTCATAATATCTTGTGGGGTAGTAAAAGAAATGATTGTAATGGAAAAATAGTAGATCAGTTTGTAATGGACCATGATTTAATTCTTCTTAATGATGGAATGGGAACTAGAATAGACCCACATTCAGGAAAACTTTCAAGTTTGGATTTAAGTCTTGTCTCCCCAAACTTGGGAAGTAGATGTTTATGGGAGGTTACTCCTAACACTTTTGGAAGTGACCATTTTTGTATTATAATTCATGTGCAATCAGATCAACCCGAGAGGCCTGATTTGGACAACCCCCCAGTTTCTGGTCTTAAAGGACAAGATGATGAAGATCATTGGTCCTTTAAAAATATGAATTGGGCAACTTTTGCAGGCAAATGTGAGGAAATATTAGTGCAGAATTAATTGTACAAAATGACGTCCAAAAGACATATGAAATGTTTATGAAATATTTAAAAAAGGCAATAAAAGAGACTTTGCCTGTAAATAAAACAAAGAAAAAACATGAATCGGTATTTTGGTGGACTTTAGACTGCACACAAGCTATTAAAGAAAGAAATCGAGCCTGTAATAAACTATCTCGTTGTATTTCTGTTGAAAGTTTGGATGATTATTTAAAAAAGAAAGGACAAGCCCAGAAAATGTTACGAAATGCGGAACGAAAATATTGGAAGGGTTTTTGTCAAAAGATGGATCGTTTTATGTCAGAATCTAAGATTTGGACTTGCATAAAAAAATTGAATGGTGTTAAAGTTACCTCCCCTAAAAATTTGCCAATACTTGTTCAAGAAGATAAACAATTTGTAACTGACCAGGAAAAGGCCGATGCTTTAGGGAAATATTTCCAGACATCTAGTCAAAATATTTTGAATAAACAAATATTGCCCACATTACAAAATGACGGCTTGACTAATGTTTTGGATACAGACTTTACTATTCAAGAGTTAAGTAAAGCTTTAGACAATTGTAAGCAATCGGCCCCTGGTCAGGACAAAATTCCATATGTAGTCTATAAAAATTTGTCTGCCACAAGTAAGTTATTGTTTTTGAAGGTTTTGAATATTTGTTGGAATTCTGAAGTTATTCCTAAACAATTGAAGCACTCTATTATTGTTCCTATACGGAAACAAGGTAAACAATCACAAGAATTGTCTTCCTATCGACCAATAGCTTTAATATCGTGCATGAGTAAGATATTGGAAAAAATGATAAAGGAAAGACTATATTGGTTTGTTGAAAAACACAATATTTTGCCTCCTTTTATGAGTGGTTTTCGAAAAGGACGCAATATAGTGGACAATATAGTTGAATTAGAAAATTCTATACAAACAAATTTAAATACAGGACTTCATACTTTAGCCTTGTTTCTAGATATAGAAAAGGCGTATGATAAATTATGGATTGAAGGATTGATGTTTAAATTAGCACAAATTGGAATAAGAGGAAAAATGTACACTTTTTTAGAACATTATCTTGAAAATCGCACCTTTCAGGTAAAAGTGGGACAAACAAAGTCACAAATATATGAACAATGTAATGGGCTTCCACAGGGAAGTGCTTTAAGCCCGCTGTTATTCAATATTATGATGAAAGATATCCCTGTCGTCCCCGGAATACAAATATCTTTGTATGCAGATGACTGCGCTGTTTGGATTTCAGGGATGAATTTATTTGATATGACAGAACAACTACAGAATTATATTGGAATATTACAAAATTGGTTCCATAAATGGAGATTTAAGTTATCAGTACACAAAACAGTTCCTGTCTTGTTTACTAGAAGTAGACATGTAGAATATCCTATTTTGAAAATAAATGATGAAGATTTAATGTTTAAAGAAAGTCAACGATTTTTAGGAATTATATTTGATAAACACCTTACTTGGCAAAAACATATTGAGAATATAGTATTAAGATGTAAAAGGAAATTAAATATACTTAGAACTTTAACAAAAACGGAATGGGGAAGCTCATCGAAATCTCTCTTAATGGTATACAGAGCAATGATACGATCTCTTTTGGATTATGGATGTGAGGCATATAATAGCGCCTCTGACACGGTCAAAAAACCTCTTAACTCAATTCAATTTCAAGCACTTCGGATATGTGCCGGTGCACTCCCCTCAACGCCATTAGCATCTTTGCAAGTCGAAATGGGAGAAATGCCTCTGGACATTAGAAGAAATTTTATGACAGAAAAATATAAATTTAGTTTGCAGAGACACTTAGATCACCCATTGTTAAAAGTTTTTCGGCCAGATTGGCAAGTGAAATTAATTATGAAATGTAAAGCAGGAAACAGACCTTTTGCATGCAGAATAAGTAATATCGATAGTGTCTCTGTTGAACCTTTTTTGTCATCTCCACTACCTCCGTGGCTTCTTAGCCCAGCACACATATCTATTGAATTGAGTCAAGAATTCACAAAGGATAACAACCCAGCCTACCTTCAACAAAAAAGTATTGAATTAATTCAAAAGAAATGGTCAGCACAATTGCACATATTCACGGATGGTTCAAAGGCACCCGGTTCAGGGAGATGCTCAGCGGCTTTTTATGTACCGGCCTTTTCATACTCACAGTCGAAAAGACTTACAGATTTTACATCATCATATAGAGCAGAATTGGCAGCAATCGCTTTAGCTCTGGATTGGTTACAGTCTGTTGAAGTGTATGTTGGAGTGGTAATCTTTTCAGATTCTTTGAGCTCACTCATGGCGTTACAAAATAATAAAATTTCAGAATCATTTGTATTAGAGATTGTGAGTATTCTTACAAATTTAGATAAGACAGGTAAAGATATCTTTTTTGAATGGATACCGAGTCACTGCGGAGTAAATGGAAATGAAATGGTGGATTACTATGCAAAACAAGCATTATATAAAGATATTGAAATACGTAATGGTCTTGCTCTTTCAGAATTAAAGACAATTTTAAATGAACGAGCCGTAAATACATGGCAACGTCGATGGGAAGATTCTAATTATTTTTTAAAAGAAATACAGCCATTTGTTAAACAACAGGTTTTGTGTAATTTAAATAGACAATCTGAAAAGATTTTCAGAAGACTACGTTTGGGAATTTTAGGCCTTCATTTTGATTTATATAAACTTGGGATTCACCCCACAGGGAAATGTGATTTTTGCTCTTCGTTAGAAACGGTCACTCATTATTTTATGGAGTGTCGTAGATATTTAATTGAACGAGCAATGATGTTCGTTGAAATTAATATTTTTGAAAATGATATGAAAATGATTCTAAAATCCACAGATATACATATTCAAGCGGCTATTGTCCGTTTTGTACAAAGGACAAAACGATTCGCTATACAGCAAACTTTCGTGTAAGCATAATATTAGTTTTATGTTTCTGTAAAATATTATAATATACACTGTAATGGTCTGTTTGTCTTTGGTTCGTTTTTTGTCATACCAATTTACTATTATTATTATTATTATTATGTTTGCACCCACTGCACTGCACGTTATTTAGTGTAAGCCCACAATGCTTTGCTTGATAAAAACCTGACTTGGATGAGGCCGAGAGCATATAAGTGTGCGATCGCGCTACATTTTGTTTTTGTTTCCTTGTGTAAGGCTAACGCCCCCCTCTCTATGCCAGAGTGACCTAGGTGTATGTCGCCTTCTCTGATCCTCGACAGTATTATGAGAGTGAACAGAGGGGTGCGTACCCCGAAAGCCTAAGAAACGTACTTTGAGGGCTGGTAAGACGGCATCATGTGACAGGGGAGGGATCAGTGTTGCTAATTACATTTGGACAGTGGTGCGATCGCCCAATTGTATGTATTCTCAAGCCATGGAGATATATTTAGGATATCTAGATGTAGCTCCTGGCCATGCCTCGATAATTCTTTTATGCCTTGAAGATTTGTCCAAAAAAAACTATTATTTATATTATGTGTGGAAAAAAAAAGAGAAAATAGACAAAATAAATGCATACTTGTATATATAAATATTGATGATATAAATACATAGAAATTTAGTTTTAAATTAAAAAAAATGTATGGTAGTTGGCGACAATAGTCACCATTGACTAATCGCCATAAAAATTAAATAACAACAACAACGAGAGGTAAAAAGGGATGCCAACAGAGACAATCATGGGACAAGAGAGAACTTTACATGACAAAGATAGGAGAATACGGACACAATACAAACAATATACACTGCCAGAATGAAGTGAGAGATCGGGTGTACAAATGTGATCAATGGTACAAAAAGATGAGCTGCATGTGGGGTTCATGTGAAAATGAGGAAGAAGAGTTGAATAAATAAAGAGTTGAATACATACAGGTGGGTGTAGCTACCAAATCCACTTGATTGTACCCCAGGTTGAAGCTCTCCCATTGACTTTGACAGAAATAATTATGTCGACAAGGGTACTACTATCACGACCATTAGGCGTTTCGTTTGTGGGTTATAGAGTGCTGTATGTTATAGGTGTGCTGTTTAGGGGTTAAATTGATTGCTCTTTTCACCTGCCTTAAATTTCAGCAAACTTCCAAAGGTGATGCGAACACTTCTACCAAAAGGGTCGGCTGAAGTTTCCGAACAGACGCTGCTTGATTTCCCGTGGTGCATCAGCAATTACACGGTATTTAACAAAATATTATTATCACTTTTAAACAAAAGATCATGCTGGTTTATAAATAATATTTATCGCATTAACCGATTGACTCCGAGAACCTGATAGGCCTTGAATAACCTCTATGGGATTGCAAAACTAGCAGGGAGCAGGGCCCATATTCATACACATAATACAAGACCGCTAGCTTAGTTCTATGCTAAATCTACTTTTAGATCATTCAGTTTTGCGAGCAACAAGCAATTTGTGTAATCCCCAATGCTGATTAGATACTAATTGTAACCCTAGTTAGTAACTACAGAATGAAGTGTTAAATACGTAGCCACGTCATCTCAGAATTAACTTAGCATGAAACTAAGGAAGCGGGTTCTATGATTATGTGACTAGTGGGGGCTCTTAGGTCATGGGGTGTGCACTTCCGGAAGAAAGTGTGAATTTTGGCACACAGATAGTTTAGACCTTCCTCTTCAAGAAATTTGATGGAAGCAATTTTGCACGGCCCATTCTTGGCCGCCATCTTGAATTTCAAAATGGCCGCCATCTGGCATCTGTTTTCATCAATATCTCAGCAACTAAAACAGCTAGAGAGTTATTTTCAGTGGCTATACCCACATAATGGGGGCCAACGAATCACCTGAATCAAATATCAAGACTTCAAATGGCAGCCATCTTGAATTTCAAAATGGCCGCCATCTGGCACCTGTTTCATCAATATCTCAGCAACTAAAACAGCTAGAGAGTTATTTTCAGTGGCTATACCCACATAATGGGGGCCAACGAATCACCTGAATCAAATATCAAGACTTCAAATGGCAGCCATCTTGAATTTCAAAATGGCCGCCATCTGGCACCTGTTTTCATCAATATCTCAGCAACTAAAACAGCTAGAGAGTTATTTTCAGTGGCTATACCCACATAATGGGGGCCAACGAATCACCTGAATAGAATATCAAGACTTCAAATGGCAGCCATCTTGAATTTCAAAATGGCCGCCATCTGGCACCTGTTTTCATCAATATGTCAGCAACTAAAACAGCTAGAGAGATATTTTCAGTTGCTTTACCCACATAATGGGGGCCAACGAATCACCTGAATCACATATCAAGACTTCAAATGGCAGCCATCTTGAATTTCAAGATGGCCACCATGGGAACTAGCCTACATTTAACTCCATCTCAGAAACTAAATCAATTACGGAGTTCATTTCAACTGATATGTCTATCTGTTTGTGGTCAACTTGTAACAATTAACCAATAGATGGAAGCAATTATGCACTTCCCATTTTAACCGCCATCTTGAATTTCAAAATGGCTGCCATCTGAAACCCTATTTTCTCCAATATTTTAAAATCTAAAACAGCTGGAGAGTTTATTTCAGCCGGGTACACTCACATTTTCTGGGTCAACGAATCACCTGGATCGTCTTTATAAGCTTCAAGTAGCCATCTTGAATTTCAAGATGGCTGCCACGGGTAGCCTATTCAATTATGTATCTCAGAATAAAATCAGTCATTGCATTTCGATGGTTATGCCCATCTTAGGTCGGAAGCAATTGAGCAATGTTGCTGATATATAATGATATAAAGATAATCTGAACAAAATAGAAGTCTACTTGACAATTTGATTGATCAAACAAAGTTATCGGGTAGGAGGTAGTTCAAAAGAGAATCAATGAGTGTACTAACCTACCTTTTGATAAGCAGTAACATTCATTCGAGCATTATTTGCAAATGTTTTAGTCACCACTAATGAAAACTAACTAAATGGAAACAGTTTGAACATTTTGTTGACCATACAAATGTTCACTTCCTAATATTCGGTTCTCATCAACAGCCTTCGTCAGCTGTGCATGACCCGACTGTTGACCTTTCTTACACAATTATCAATTTTCTGATCGTAGACGTCATCAGGTAGTTTGTTTTGCGCACTGTCTCTGTTCAGTGTGGGTTGAAATGCCAGGATGTATACATGCAGATATCTTCCTTCACCCTTTTTGTATTGTGCCACACTTCCGAAATGTAGACCTTTTGCCAGTTCGACCTGATGGTCGGGAGACTTAATCACTCAATGTGGCCTGTCTTGAGACACTCCAGAGGAACGAATTGGGCGTCGGTGTTCCAAATATCTGGTCTTGGGAGATCGCTACGTTTCTTTCACTTATGATTCACTGCATAGGACTGTTGTTTGATTCCTTGCAGCCAAATGGCTATAGTAGTCCACCCTTGGAATTACAATGTATATACTACACCCCATAATTATTTGTGATGTTGTCTTAAGGCTGTACTAAGATTTGGGATTTTGTTCTTGTCGGCTTTAGATACACCCTAATGCCCGATTAAATTGAAATGCAGTTGATTGCATCTGAGACTTCTAATATCAGGTCGGATGAGTGTCATTTTGAGCATTTCGTGTTCCTCTCAGTGGGGTGATTCTTCTGTAGCTTTTTAAGCCCAAATATAGTTGGAACACACATAAAAGAGACTAGTAATATGTTATCATCTGGACAGCCAAGGGATTAGTGATTACAATAATGGATCAAAGTAACAGTCACTCTTAATGTTTGTTAAAATAGGTAATTAGAGGTGAAATGAGACATTGGACAGTGTGAGTTGCTTTCCGATAAATCTTAACGTCCAGGCTACAATCAAGTTTGATCACTATCATGACTTATGGAAGTGTCAAGGAACACTAACGACTTATCCTTCCCTTCATTAGGGAACTAAAAGTGTACTCCTGCACAAATTGTTTCTTGAGTTTGGGATGAGTGTCATCCATGTAACAATACCACCAAATTTGTGGTTTCGGTGCATTGTCAATGTCTATTTTTTCAAGTGTTTTATTTTAAAATTTCATAGGATGGGAGTGAGAAGGAATATTATTGCTGCTTCATGGATTTGTTAGTAAAAGATTCATTGTAGCCAATGTATGTGGACCCTCTTGCAGGGGTTAGAAACCGGGCTCACAGACAAACTGGTCCAGACCTATCCTATTATATCTCCTCTTGTGTAACAGACATGTCACCACGTAGCCAACTCTCGATTAAGCATAGAAGTATCAAGAGTGGACACGTGGAAGATGAGAGCTTCGATCATTATGACGTGACTTTACGTACATTACCTACTTTAGTTCCCATAGACAAGTCAACACTTGGGGACACAATTATCTAGAGTATACATATAGGACCAGCATGTCTGAATTATTTTGTCCAACTCCTGGAAGAATGTCTACACTGCGCAAACCGATACTTTGACTATACAGTGACACTTTTAGCGAGCAGATTCATATAGCGGCATGACACTCAACACCAAATTCAAGAAATAATTCGCGCATGAGTTAATTAATCACTTGAACTCCATTTATCCGGACTTAGCGTTCCCTATCGAGGAGAAGGAGGGCATGTAGGCACTTAATTATGGTAGTTTCGAAGATTTATCGGGGAGAAATTCACACAGTTGGTTTATATAATATTTTCACCTCCAGTCACCCCTGTGAACATTAGGAGTGATCCATACTTTGTTCATACCGATCCATATCAATCCCTTGACACTCTCCACTTGTGGCTAATCTAATTGGGCTCTTAAAATGGGCCAAAGCCAACTAGATAAACCCACACTTAAAAGGACATATCGTTCTACCCTACATCAAGGGTGCCTCAAAAGCTCTTTGAAGGAATTTGACATCAAAAGTGTATTACAAGCCGTCAAGAACATTACACCAAATCTTAGCAGCTCATAACGACACGACTGAGAAAAGGAGCATAAATGGGTGGTGTATATGATTCCTTAGCATGGACAAACTACAAAAGGATGTTTGCAAGGAATCGCATAAACGAGATACGGAGCTGTCTCTCAAAACCATATTTGTGGAACACTGAAGCAAGAATTCAATCAATACAATGATTCACAAGATGGCTACCACCTGACATTTTAAAAGCAATCCAGGTAATTCAGTGACATCAACATTAAGTATAACCACTCAAATTAACTGTGTTACAGTGTGATCTGTAATAAAGAGCTAGAGCTGAATACAGTTCCCAGGGTGGCCATCTTGAAATGTATGATGACTGTCATTTTAAGACATCTTAAAGTCGATCTAGGTCATTAAATGACGCCAACTATGACGGCATAACCTCTGACATTATTATCCAGATGTTATAAAAGGAACTGAGTGTGCTATAAACGCACAAAATATATGGGAATGTCAACATTTTGAAGCGAAAAAAAATTTCAGGTGGTGACCATTTTTAAATTGAAGATGGAGGCGAAAATGACACTTGCTAAATTGCTTCCAACCACTGTGGGTGCATCTGACTTAGGTCTTTAAAATGTACTCCATGTTATTTATTGCGAACACCAGACTGCATACCCACAGTAATGTACTCTGTTGCTTTGTTGGTCTTGCAGATTTGAATCAAATCTATATAGACTTATATATCATGGCGGCCATATCGAACTTCAAGATGGCCCAACCATTTCAAGTCTTTTAAGTCAATCAAGGTGATCTGTTGAAACCCAAAATGTGTTTAAAGCCACTAAAAAGAACTCTCCGGCCATTTTAGTTTCTGAAATACTAGCAAAATAGGTTCCAGATGTCAGCCATAATGAAATTCACGATGGCGGCCAAAATGGGTCTAGCTTATTTGCTTTCAACCTCATGTACTTTCAAAGACAGACAAGTCGTTGGCCCCAGCAGAAAGGCATAGCAACTAGAAAGAACTTTGTACCGTTTTTAGTTTCTGATAACAAGAGTTAAATATGCTTATCCCCATGGTGGCCATCTTGAAATTCAAGATGGCTGCCATTTGACGCCTTTAAGGTGGATTCAGGTGATTCGTTGGACCAAAATAAGTGGGTATAGCCGCTAAAATAATGCTTTAGCTGTTTTAGTTTCTGAGATAAAGGAGATATATGGGAAGTGCATAATTGCTTCCAACCATCTATTGGTTACAAGTTGACCACAAACAGATAGGCATATCAGTTGAAATGAACTCCGTAATTGCTTTAGTTTCTGAGACGGAGTTAAATATAGGCTTCCCATGGCGGTCATCTTGAAATTCAAGATGACTGCCATTTGAAGTCTTGATATTTGATTCAGGTGATTCGTTGGCCCCCATTATGTGGGTATAGCCACTGAAAATAACTCACTAGCTCTTTTAGTTGCTGATATATTGATGAAAACAGGTGCCAGATGGCGGCCATTTTGAAATTCAAGATGGCTGCCATTTGAAGTCTTGATATTCTATTCAGGTGATTCGTTGGCCCCCATTATGTGGGTATAGCCACTGAAAATAACTCACTAGCTGTTTTAGTTGCTGAGATATTGATGAAAACAGGTGCCAGATGGCGGCCATTTTGAAATTCAAGATGGCTGCCATTTGAAGTCTTGATATTCGATTCAGGTGATTCTTTGGCTCCCAGTATGTGGGTATAGCCACTGAAAATAACTCTCTAGCTGTTTTAGTTGCTGAGATATTGATGAAAACAGGTGCCAGATGGCGGCCATTTTGAAATTCAAGATGGCGGCCAAGAATGGGCCGTGCAAAATTGCTTCCATCAAATTTCTTGAAGAGGAAGGTCTAAACTATCTGTGTGCCAAAATTCACGCTTTCTTCCGGAAGTGCACACTTCATCCCATATATTGACTTAAGAGCCCCCACTAGACCTGGTTAACAGAAAACGCTTTATTCATACCTAACTTGGAGTCACAAAATTGTGCTGCAATCAATGAATCTTTCTATGAAATGTGTATTCGCTAGTAACATTCAAGATGTATAATCGTTAAAATGCAAGTCTTTGTATGGTTTACTGATCTATAGCCCTAAAAATGAATAGTGCTACTGAACAATTATTCACCCGTTAGACTTTGTTAACATAATGTAATGTACATAATTTCAATTGATAAAACCCCCTTTAAATGGATAGTGAAGAGGAATAGGGGGTCCCATGCACCCAAAAGATATATTTTTTATTTTACCCCTTACATTTTTGTAAACCTGAATGTGTCTAGTTTAATAAAGAATGTTGATGTTACCAAGACCAAATCGCGTCCCATGGGTGTGTTTGGCAGCCATCTTTGACATTTACATCGCCATCAGAATTTCGAAGTTATTTGCGTCCGTTCACACTTCACACATAGAAAAAATCGCGGTAGCTCATACCGCGTGCAGAACCCCATGCGTACATGTATGACCGAAGCGCTTTGCATGATGAGATGACGATCTTTTTATTTTTCTGTTGACCGTTCACACACGCTAGCTGCAGATCCTTATCGCGATTATTTTCGAAATTCGTATGTCCACACGGCAAACAATTTGGATCGCGATGCAAATTTCGAAATTTGCATCCCGATTATTTCCGCACTGCTTATATATATGATAGGAACATACATGAATGGCGCTTACATTTCCACATGACGCGCACGGTTCTTAGTGACGTCAGAGGTGTGAGAGGAGTGATATTTTGGCGATGATTGTCTTCAGTTGCAATATTTTGAGCATGTCTTCATATTTGTTCCTTCTTTTGTTTCCATCTCAACAGAACCCAGAGTATATGAAGAACAACTTCTTCCTTACGGTTGAGACGTTGGCCATAGAGAACGACGTAGGGAATCTCAACAATGTAAGTACCTTGCAAGTTTACCGAAAACGGAACCTGTACTTACACACTAACCCACACACACGCACACACACACGCACGCACACACACACACACACACACACACACACACACACACACACACACACACACACACACACACACACACACACACACACACACACACACACACGCACATACACACACACACACACACATACTTACCCGGGCATACTTGTGGGCACCCGACTTGTGGGGTACTTGTGCTAATACAGGCTGAAGGAGTGCTACTACAAACTTTTTTTCCCACAAAATCTTTGCAACGAAAAAAGGCAACCTTCTGAGTGCATGGGAGGGTAGGGGTGTGTCTAGAAAAAAAATCTTCAAGTATCACTTATGGGGCACAGTCACAAGATTTTGTCACATAACTCTTTGAAGCTAAATACGCCGATTTAAGGCTATTCCTTAGTGGGGTCTATGATTTATTCCCCACAAGAACACACACACGCACACACACACACACACACACACACACACACACACACACACACACACACACGCACGCACGCACACACACACACACACACACACACACACACACACACACACACACACACACACACACACACACACACACACACGCACGCACGCACGCACACACACACACACACACACACACACACACACACACACACACACACACACACACACACACACACACACACACGCACACATACACACAAACACGCACGCACACACACACACGCACACATACACACACATAAAGTCTATTCATAATCAAGAGAAGGCTCTTTTCCAAATAGAAAAGGGACACAAATAATCCCTAGGTCACAAATGCTCCGGGCGCCATACGATTTTTCTCCCTATACGGCGGATTTTCTACGATTTTGGGAAATTGTGATATCACACGATGTCTGTGGTATCTTAGAGTAGCAGTCACCTAATATTTGCCGGGGCCCGTACGATGAATTTTGGCTTCGAATAAAACATAAATCGCACGGTTCCCGTGTACACAATCTTAAGCTCGGCGCAGACAGAGCCGACTCGACCCGATCCGACTGGTTTCAATCAGGCTAGAGTTGGGCCCGGTCGGTCGGAGCAGATTTATCGTGTTGAATCGGCCCCAACTGGCATCCGACTGTCTCTCGACTGGCAAAATGTGTGTCGCGAGGCACTGAATACTGAGCCGATCGGAATGACAACCAGTCGAGTCGGCTCTGTCTGCGCAGGGCTTAAGTACCCGTACGGGTGCCTTACGGTGCTCTTGCGGTGACTCCACGATACCCATACGATTTGAGTGGCCAACTATTCAGTTTCAAAATCGTACGATATTCGAAAAAAGGCTGCGGTGTCCGTGCTGTGCCCATGCGGTGCCCGTGCGATGCTCTCTTCGACGTGTCTACGGGCTTACGGCAAGTTATGCCCGGCGCAGACAGAGCCGACTCGACTGGTTGTCATTCCGATCGGCTCAGTTTTCAGTGCCTCGCGACACACATTTTGCCAGTCGAGAGACAGTCGGATGCCAGTTGGGGCCGATTCAACACGATAAATCTGCTCCCACCGACCGGGCCCAACTCTAGCCTCATTAAAACCAGTCGGATCGGGTCGAGTCGGCTCTGTCTGCGCCGGGCTTTAAACAACGTAAGATGCCTTTTTTTTAAAATCTCCGTGTACGGCGAGGAAAAATGCAACGGCGACCGCACAATAGCCACGGCAATATTTTCGCAAGATTTCTCATAAAAGTGGCATCGTACGGGTGCCGTATCCCATATCGGAGCATTAAAGGACCTACAGCGTCTAGATGGCCTAATTTTCACAATTCGGCTCTCTATATGTAATCTTTCCTGAAGAAAAAGAATTTGGCAGTCATTTCTCATGAAATCAATCAATTTTGGGGTAATTAGTAAATATCTAATTGTCATGGGAACGCCCCTTTTAAATCGCCAAAATGTGACGTCATCTAAAGTACGGACTAATGAACTAAATTCTGTAGATGACGCGTCATGACGTAAGCCAATGAATTGTCAATCACATGTCAATCACGCTGCCGATTCTGGACCCTAAATGTGGGTGGGGCGTAAACTGGCTGCTAAATGAGATTTGGCATCAGAAAATTAGTCTTAAATCACTACTGTGTTTATTTTCATGGATTTTTTTTCGGCAGACCTATTTTACAAGTCATCAATTATGGAATAAGTGCCTAAGTATGTTGTATTCTTTAGGTCCTTTAACTATAAACATAATAATAGTCTAGGTTCTATACTCTGTATACATGCCCTTTCACCCATATAGCGCGTAACCCTGTGAATCTGTATGCCCGGTGAATCTGTACGGACACAGATTATAGGAAGACTTGGCAATAGCTCCACCCATTGCGAGTGATAGACAGCGCACCGACTGTGTTGAACGTATCGAGTGAGTTCAGAGCGTAGTCTGTGTTTTGCATACCAAATTACAAATGTCAGCCGAAGATCTTCACTTCAAACTTAGTAGTTTATTGTAAAACACTTTTAATCAATGTTGTTTTCTTTTGTTATACACCCACTAATGAAACACATTATCACTTTACAATGGGATTCTCACTTTTTTCATTATGTTGTTATTCACAAAGTACAATGTCCATAATGCAACTCATATTGAAGACTAATGCCCGCCGTGAAAATCCACTCGAATTCCCTCGCCTTGCCAAGTCTTCCTATACTATGTTTCCGTAGATCCACCGGGCGTACAGATTCACAAGGTTACGCGATATTATGGGGGAAAGGTGTATACAGAGTATAGAACCTGACTAGCATAATAAAGGAAGCGCCGCCATTATCGTTGTAGTTATCATTTGTCGTGGTCTTCCTCGTCGTAGTAATAGTTGCATTATTATTTTAACTAGTACTTTCTTACTTAAAGGGGCCCTGCAAACCAAATGCATGTACACATTCAATATTTGTAAACGGTTTGACCTAAATATGTTTTGTATATTTTTAAACATTTTATCATTTATTTTTCTTCATGTTGCTAAGCCCCACCTCCTAAAAAACCCTCCAGAGTAAATTCTATTGTTGACCTGTTGTGACATCATCTGACAATCACTGGTCAGCTACCATGAGATTAACAAAAGATGAAAGTACAAAAAGAACATCCACCCAAAAGCATGCCCTGCATACCTCCATGCAATAGCTTAGACAGTGCTTTTATTCTGACATAGCAACAGCTATTGAAATTGAAGGTGTGTGAGTTGGTATTCTATTCAGACGTGTGATGCTATTGTGATTAGGCACTCAGCTTGGGTGAAAGTAACTTCTTTGTAACTGAGTAGTGAATGGCTGATGATGTCACAACAGGTCAACAATAGAATTCTACTCTGGAGAGGTTTTCAGAAGTGGGGGCTTCGCAATGTGGAGAAAAATAATTACTAAAATGTTTTAAAATAAACAAAATATGTTTCGGTCAAATGGTTTACAAATAGTTGATGTGTACACCAATACAGATGAACAGAAGATAACATGCGTTTGGTTTGCCTGGCCACTTTAAACGGGTACTGTTATAATAACAAAGTACTACATATTTATTGGTACCTTAAAAATAAGTTTTATTCAACAATGAAAATAGATGTGGAATGTCAATGGGAAAGTTAAGTGCTTTTCTGTTAAATACATTGTTTGTTTATCATTTCTTTCCCCCAGGTATTCGGACTGAGTCCAGAGAGACTGGCAAAGAGACAAGTGATAACTATCGACATCGTCAATGACCGTGTGACGTCGGCCGTAAATAATTACATTTATCTGATTTTTGTAGTCGTCAATTAACATGTTTTCATGATGCAAATCTGTATACGTTTTCAGTATTTATACACTTTATAGTAGACCAATGGAAAACACATTGAGTTAAACAAATATAGATTTCCTTCGATTGTGAAAATACCTTAATCATGATGGTAAAAAGCTAAAGAATGAACTAAAATAAAGTAAATCTTGAATTATTAAAAATAATTTAAACATGATAGAATAAGTTTGATAATAATGTTCCTATGATTCTTAGTTGATTCAGAATGTACATGATACCTTTTAGTTGCTATTCCACTGTAGTAATGCCAGCTTGAATTTTACGTGCCTAAATTCGCCTTGCATTCATTCAAGCACTCGATGTATGTGCCAGAGTAATTCATCTATCCATTCAATCACTCGATGTATGTGCCAGAGTAATTCACCCATCCATTCAATCACTCGATGTATGTGCCAGAGTAATTCACCCATCCATTCAACCACTCGATGTATGGGCCAGAGTAATTCACCCATCCATTCAAGCACTCGATGATGTATTGCACATTTGCACCCATCCATTCAATCACTCGATGTACGTGCCAGAGTAATTCACCCATCCATTCAATCACTCGATGTATGTGCCAGAGTAATTCACCCATCCATTCAAGCACTCGATGATGTATTGCACCCATTCATTCAATCACTCGATGTATGTGCCAGAGTAATGCACCCATCCATTCAATCACTCGATGTACGTGCCAGAGTAATTCACCCATCCATTCAATCACTCGATGTATGTGCCAGAGTAATTCACCCATCCATTCAAGCACTCGATGATGTATTGCACCCATTCATTCAATCACTCGATGTATGTGCCAGAGTAATGCACCCATCCATTTAATCACTCGATGTACGTGCCAGAGTAATTCACCCATCCATTCAATCACTCGATGTATGTGCCAGAGTAATTCACCCATCCATTCAAGTACTCGATGTATGTGACAGAGTAATTCACCCATCCATTCAAGCACTCGATGTATGTGCCAGAGTAATTCACCCATCCATTCAAGCACTCGATTGATGTATTGCACATTTGCACCCATCCATTCAATCACTCGATGTATGTGCCAGAGTAATTCACCCATCCATTCAATCACTCGATGTATGTGCCAGAGTAATTCACCCATCCATTCAAGCACTCGATGTATGTGACAGAGTAATTCACCCATCCATTCAATCACTCGATGTATGTGCCAGAGTAATTCACCCATCCATTCAATCACTCGATGTATGTGCCAGAGTAATTCACCCATCCATTCAATCACTCGATGTATGGGCCAGAGTAATTCACCCATCCATTCAATCACTCGATGTACGTGCCAGAGTAATTTACCCATCCATTCAATCACTCGATGATGTATTGCACATTTGCACCCATCCATTCAATCACTCGATGTACGTGCCAGAGTAATTTACCCATCCATTCAATCACTCGATGTATGTGCCAGAGTAATTCACCCATCCATTCAATCACTCGATGTACGTGCCAGAGTAATTCACCCATCCATTCAAGCACTCGATAATATATGTGCCAGAAAAATTCCATCCATCCATTGGAGCACTCAATGATGTACCCAAGTTCGTTCATCCATCCATTCACGCAAGCAATGTTCGTCCAAATGTATCCTTCCATCTCTCACTATTCAAGCACCACATAATCTTTGTCAGAATTTGTTTGCACATTTTACATTTTTAATAGAAATATGAAAGTTGGGTGACCGAATATTGAAATGAGAGTGGTAAGGTTATACAAGTTTGCATGACTTGTGATGATTACAATTAAGTGGACGAATATTATAGGAACGACCAAATTCATGTAACAGTGGCCTAATAACATTATTACCATATATCATAGGATTATACTGCCGAAACTGACCCCTCGCTCGTCCGCTTGGAGAAGTTCAACAGAGGACCACTCGAGACCGACTGGCAGGTACGAAATAGTTATTCTTGTCTTTTGACCGAATTGAAGGTACGAAATAATTATTCCTGATCTAAGACGGAATGGAGTACGAAATAATTAATCCTGTTTTTAGACCGAATTAAAGGTACGAAATAGCCATGCTTGTTTCTAGATCCCGTCGATTTCCCATATTTTTGTAGCTTGATTCTCGAACTTTCCAGTAAGAGCCATTTAATACTTTAATGTGGTTTACAGGCTCCTGTCAAACTGCAATTTGTATCAGTGTTATAATACTGTATTTGTAAGTGCCAGTGTGTTCTGAAAGGCATACAAAACTCGTTGTCTCTGATGTTTTTGTGTTTGTTTTGATTCGTTTTGAATCCAGATGGAAGAACATTTGATAAGGACTTATAATAAGACTCTTTCCAAGTGCTCGCATACTTGTCTAATTGTTCCTTCAAAGAAAGGTACCCATGATATCAATTACATAAGGTAGCCTACAGTGGATTGAGAGATCGACGTTTATTTGTAATTATAACAAATTGTTATGTTGATTCATGAAAGTATGACTATTCATTAAAGCTATGTTATACAACACTTTTTAAAAAACGTTATCAAAGCCCGACCAGAAATCTTGTACTAATTTTATAATTGGAAATGTCATGACGATGATTTTTTTTTAAACATAAGCAGCCATATGCAACATCGTTGATTTGTAAATTGATCATCAGAAGGTTACAATTCGATGATCAATGTTTGTCTTTTCTGCGTTTGGAATAATTCTGGATGGCGTATAGATATTATCATTGCTGTACAGTTTTATTTCATTGATGCAGAAATTAACTATTTTCTTTGGGCCTGAAATTTCGCAAATAATAATTGTTTAGCCGAAAACGATAATTCGAGCAATTTACGATTGTCCGCAAGTATCTGTCAGACTCTTTGAACATTTGAATGTAATTCAATGAACCATTGTACACCCGCCATGCAGGACACACAGTCACCCATGGTCTGTGTCTACCGGCTCGCAGAGATAGAGTTCAAGTGGTGGGGGCTGCAGAACGCTATGCAGAAACGCATTAATAGCGTAAGTAATTAATGTATAGCTGTGAGCATGGTAAGTGGAAGTGCCGTGGTTCTGGATTTTAACTTTCGATTAGAAGATTACGGGTTCGATGCACAAATCAATCATTCAGTTAAAACGCATGGTCCTATGCGATTTTCTTGTCCCTGGGGGGGTGTTTCACTAGGATGTTAGGTTAAACTTAATAAATATAGGTTTTCCCGCTCAATTTGACACTTTTTTCAATCGAATTCATTAAGGGTCATTCAAATTCACGCATTGCCGCGTAATCGTTGGTATCGGTCTTTAAAATTCCGAATAAATTGCAAGCGAATTCATGCATACACATTTAAGCTTTCGTGAATAGACACAGGAGTTCATTTATGGGCACTCGAATTCGCGAATGTGCAGTCAAATGTCAACTTTGTGCATACAAATTAACGCATCATGCCCTTTCACGAATTCGAATGACCGAAGAGGCACCAGCGTGAACTAAGTGCCAATTTGAATGACCATTGATGAAAATATATGCTCTTTGTGCAAATTCACTTGCTCCGACGTGATTTTGAACGACTATTTACGAATTCGAATGCTGCTTTGACACGGCGATCGCAAATCGCGCGAATTCGTTTGCTCCTATTATCAATTTGAATGACACAATCGCGAAATTGAGCGGTAAAACCTATATTATATAGGCTGGAAAGCAAAGGTATGGAAAGCAATTTGTCCCCTTGGAATGAAAAAAACAAACATTATATAACAAAAATACACATATGTGAGACTTTTTATTAATTTTTCATAAAGAAAATTACATTTCCTTCATAAAAAAATCATACTTTAACAAAATTTAATGTTGTATTAAAAAAATAATGTATAAATTTCAGCAAATAATGGCTTTCCATAATTCCAAGTGCAATTTAAGTTCAACTTTATGAAACACCCCCATGATTATATAAATGGGTGTTAACTTTCAATTGCAATATCCTATACTATGTATATCCTATATAGTTTTATTTTACATTCTAGTTTCGGAAACGGATTTAAATCCATATTGTTTGTTTTTGCTACACCCGAACTCCTGAAAAGTGTGAAGCTTGCCTGTTTGTTTTGCTCGACTAAAATTGGCATTTGATAATACTCCTCTTGCAGGAAGGAGTATTTATTTGGCCTTTTTCGTTTGTATTTTTTGTACATGTATTTTCAATAGATGCCTACTATATTACCTGTGCATCCATGCAGGTTTATCTAAATACACCCCAGACCTGTCAAGACTAAATTCAGCGTTTAGAAAAAAAAGTAGATTGAAGAAGTATGACAATTATGTTTTTTCAAAATATTGTTGTATGTTTTTGTAAACCTTACAACGGGGCCAGATTATATCGTACTATGAACGGCACTTTCGATAATAAGTAGTCATTCTCCAGCATTAAAAAACTGACTGAGAGGAACATTTTGGGAAGTTAACATTCAATGTAAAACTTATAAATCAATTTGCATTTGGCTTCTGTAAAGGCTTTGCATCGCGCCTACGCGAAGTTCTACCGCACGTTATACAGCACTCTGGATGATACATACGGCAAGACGGTGGAGGATATGGAGGAACTGCAGGGTTTCACCAAAGAACAATTGAACGTGGTAAAAATGAATCAGATTTATTCGACATTTAGGTCAAGAAAGTTAGGAAGGGTATTTTACTCACGCGAGCAACTCTCTAATGGGCGAGTCCCACTATAGTGTATGCCATATCTCCTTCCGTTTCCATATTCGTTTGACATCCGGAAGGTACTAGCAAAGTCTGGCAGGAAACGAAATGATGTGGACCAAATTCGGAATGGACTAGTAGGATACTTTTAATTCGACTCCGTTTCGCGTGAAACGAAACGATATGGAACTTCAAAAATGGAACTTCAAAAACGACGGGGGGGGGGGGGGGGGGGGGGCACGGGGGCACGTGTCATCAATAATTTGACAAAATACATTCAAAACACGGTTGTTTATAACAGTTATTTAAACGTGTTTGTTATGTTTATTTGTATTTGTACATTTGTTTTGGCTGTGTGTATATCATTTACAACTGTGCCATGAGCATCTCGTAAAGATGGAATTGGCGCATTATAAAAAAAAACCTTTATTATAATTATAATTTTTAAGAGAACGTTCTTAAACAAAAAAAAACATAATGTGTGCCCACAATAATATGTGCCCCCAATCAATCCGACCATGCTTCATGACTGGTTCTAAATGGCGCGGTGTGAGTTACAATAGCGCCTCACGCGAAACACCTCAAAATCGACCTCTTACCTTACGTGATAATATTGATTGATTAATTAATTGATTAATTAATTAACTAATAACCTATTTTTGGTTTGTTTATCATTCGATATACGACTCATTTATCAATGCATGTTTAATTGACAGCATTTATTCGTCATAATATGTTAGTCGGGACAAGAACCCAATATAAACATACAAGCTGGAATAAATGTTGATTCATATAGACATATTTTGCTTTGTTCTCTCTTTTCCTATGCAGGCTCGCGCTAGCGGAGACGTGAAGGGAATGGTAGTAAACTGAATACACAGGGATAGGAGACAATACGGGAAAAATACAAGTTGTCTTTGCACACCACTCTCTTCCCTTTCCCGAATGCTGATAATATTCCATCATGTATTCTTGCAAGAAGACCTATTTAAAGTCTTTGCACACCACCCTCGTCCCTTTCCCGAATGCTGATAATATCCCATCACGTATTCTTGCAAGAAGACCTATTTAAAGTCTTTGCACACCACCCTCTTCCCTTTCCCGAATGCTGATAATATTCCATCATGTATTCTTGCAAGAAGACCTATTTAAAGTCTTTGCACACCACCCTCTTCCCTTTCCCGAATGCTGATAATATTCCATCATGTATTCTTGCAAGAAGACCTATTTAAAGTCTTTGCACACCACCCTCGTCCCTTTCCCGAATGCTGATAATATTCCATCACGTATTCTTGCAAGAAGACCTATTTAAAGTGATCCATCAGCTTCATACGATTTGTCCAAAAGTGATCAGCTCCAAGTGATTTTGTTTGAATTTGACCAAGTTAATGTCCACTTTAATGTCTTCGTTTGTTGTGGCTCGAAAACATGATAATAACGACAACGGTAGCATGGTCACTCTATTACGTTTGTTTCACATTAAGGAGACTAATTTTTCAGTATGGATTTTGTTTTATAATGTAAATGATTTTTAGCATATTTTATGTTGGTATTTTGACATTGTTTATATTCTCCTGACGAAGTACAACAGCATGCGTACGAAACGTCGTGAATTCTTCCATTTCATCACACTTCGCGAGACAACTGATTAATCTACAACCCTTCATTGTATATATTCTTTCTCAATCGGTAAAAATAAATGATTGGTAAAATAAAGGTGGTGGTCTACATTTAAACAAATAGAAACAAGTAGTGAAATAATGCATGCTACTAACATTTTGTTCAATCGGGTTGTATTTTTGTTTACATATTATAATCCTCTTTACGCTATATATCATATTGTATTTGTTTAAGCTGGTGGAGGGCTGCATTTAGCCAAGATTATGTTATAGAATACTTGTAATACTTTATATCACTTTATACCTCAGAATGATGAAGATTCTGCTGGATACTCAGTGGCGTTAAAGGGATAGTTGAGTTTTGGTATAGAGGGCGCTGCACAAAATAATTTGTGTGTGAGGTAATGAAAAACTGAGTGTAAAAATTAAAAGAGCATACAATTTGAATGACAGAATAAACTTTATTTGATCAAAATTGGTTCAGAGACGGCTAAAATATCCATAAATACAACCATTTGTAATTATTGTGGGGCCCCACAATAAGTTTGAACCAACCATTGAAACACTTTTCCAGAATTTACAAAAGTTGTTTTTAAATAGTTGTTGATTATCTCTCTATTTAATCATTATTTTAACAAAACATCACACGCACAATTTTTAATTAAAAATGGTTGAACATGTTGAAACCAATGAGTTTTTAGAGAGCGCCCTATTGAGTTTTAAAGGCTCCTTTTGAATGATAACGGGTTTTCCCCTAGTTGTGTATACCTTTCGAGTATGGTGGAGTTATAACTATTAGTTTGTAATGTAATGGTGCAGGTTTTGGTTACTAAAATTCAGTTTGACCAAAACTGTACTCTCTATACCAAAACTGAACTATCCCTTTAAGTGCCATGGTTGATTGAAGGCACACAACTCATACAATTCAATTTGCTCTTGGTTTAGTTGGAGACAAAAATAATTATACATTCGGCAAGAAACTAGATAAAGTTAACCTGTCTGAGCTATTGAACGTGTCCAGTGACTCCCATATTATATATATATTACAATTTACATGTAGCCTACAGTGTAATTGAACAAATGTCCATTTATTTGATCTATTGTACATTTGATCTGGACACGAGAGGTGTAGTAATTAGAGCCCTTTTACACGACTGGAAAACCGTGATTGCAATCACGATTGGAATCATTTTCACTCCAATCACGGTATTTTTTGACGTGTGAAAGCACACTAGAATCACGAATCGCGAAACTCTAATCGTGATCCGGAGGTGTTTTATAATCATGATTCACTCAAATCACAGTGCGAATCTCCCATGCGAACGGCTTGACCTCCAAAACATGATTTGAGAGGCGGAGTTTACGTGACCTTACATGCACTTCCGCCGATAAACCGCTCGCTAATCGCATCGAGTGCATTGAGCTAGCGCTTTCCTTGTTTGATTGACAGGTACATAGAAACACTTCTCCAGAATCGCGATTGTAATCACGGTATGCATGAAGTATTTTTCCTCGTATGAAACAGGAAAGCAAGGCAACAGAATCACCGTAATTGTAAAGATGATTCCAATCGTGATTGCAATCACGGTTTGGCTCATTTGTGAAAGGGCTCTTAGAATGTTAAAATTCATATACATATTTTGTACTCTTGACGAGTCAACATTAGGTGATTAGTGGTAGTAAGTATGTTCGACTGTGTAATAAATTGGTAAATTACTATCTTGAATAATTGATAGTCTAAATAAAAGTTGGGTATGTGGATATAATTGTATTTAGTTTAGTTGTTTAATTGTTTAATGTTTAATTTGTATTTTGTATACTTTTTTTAATTGAATGAAACATTAAAGATTAACACACCTTTTCCTTTACAAAATTGAATGTACTGTTTACATTTGTTTTAATTATTGCGATGAATGTGATAGTGATAGTGACGATGATGGTGATGATGAAAATTTCAATTGTGATGGTGATGATGTTGAAGACGACGATGATGATGACGATGAGGATGGTGATGATTGTGATGATTATGATAGTAATAGTGATAGTGATGATGATGCTGATTGTAATTGTGATGGTGATGATGATAGTGATGACGACGACGACGATGATGATGGTGATGGTGATGATTGTGATGATGACGGTGACGATTATGAATGATGATGATTGTGATTGTGATGGTGATGGTGATGATGATGTTGGTTGTGATTGTGTTGGTGATGGTGTTGATGAATGATGGGGATGTTGATTGTGATGGTTTTGATGATGGTGATGATGATGATGGGGATGGTTGTGATTGTGGTGGTGAGGGTGGTGATCTGGTGATGGTAATGATGATGAAGATGATGATGGTGATGAAAAATGATTATTGTGATTGCGAATGTGATTGTGATGGTGATGGTGATTGCGACATCGATATGATAGGGGCGACAAGGTTAGAGGGCTGCACCCCCATGCAGTTATCCCCATTATCAGATATCACGTCTCGTACATCATTCATATGATTACATTATCTTGTTCTATTATTAAGAATGACTCATGTCGAAGTTTAGAACAATTCAATTAAAACTCAATATATACAATTAGTTTATAATATTACTGAAATTAGTAACCAACGACTTCTCGTGCAGCTCTACCACTCAGCCACATACCTGGTACTGATAAGAACATAAGGAAGTAATTCCTCTTTATAGTAGCACTGTGCACGCAAAGTCATTTTATTACATTTCAGAAAAATGACGAGCGCCGCTATAAGGTAACAGCCAGATAATGGTATAACCCGACAGCGGCACGAACCCAAAGTCTTCGAGTCATGCGCTGAACCTCAAAACCTCAGCGGCCAAAACATATTTTTTAGCTAGAAGTTTGAATTAGACGTGTCCTTTAAGAAGCGGTTCCATACTGTCCTCTGTAATGTCATCTTGATTGACCGATGCTAGTATTCTCGCGTGTGCATGGGTCTGCCGCCCCCTGAAAAAAAAGACAGCGACATAAATGATATTAGTCAACACAAGGCCATTCCAGTACTTTATATCGTTCAAGTAACGTTTCATGTGTTTAAAAGGGGGAAGACGAATGAGCACAAAATTGGTTGAAATTAAGAAAGTTACGACCGTTTGACTGATATGGATAAACGGGGCTTTTGTTCCTACTTCTACCGATTGCAAGATAGCTATGCCTATCTGAACATCATATAGCGATCATTTAGAAAATGTCGTCGATCGTAATTTCATTTACGAGCATATACATTATTTTGAACTTGTAAATTCACTTATTTGTCATTTGAGTTTGTCACAACATTGTTGTATCAAGATTCCTCCGGCATAGCAAACATCACAGTTTTAGGGTGGAATTTCCCTTTAATCTCATTCAGCAGAATCCACGTTGCCAATTTGGATACAGATTTGTGGGCAAATGTAGAATGACTTACCTCTTATTGCAGCAGAATTCACCGAGTGTAAAAAGCGCCAACATAATGGCCACGCCCACTTGCAGACCAGCCAGTACTGTAACCGACCAATCAAAACCAAACACCTCGACCGAGACTCCGCCTACCGACGGACCAACGAAGTAGCTGAGATAAGCGTGTTAAAAAAGGAAAACAATTCATGTGTGAATTATATCGTCATAAGAAAATAACTTTTGATTATAAGTGTGAAGATGAATGTATGATTGAAGTGTTCAGATTTATAAATATAACTGTGTACAGAGTCAGTGCAACGAGTTGCACATATCACTTTGCATCCATTTTTGCTCATTTTCGCTCATTACACTTGGTCAAATGACACTCATTTACCATAATTTTCACACATCACTCAGAAAAACACATTTGATCAATCCTTTGCCAGTTTGTCACAACTCACAAGTCATGTTAACAAAGTTATAATATTCCTTTAACCCGTTCAGGACTGGTCCCGAAAATATTCAGGCTTTGGTCTATGGGGAATACATGTTGTAGCAAAATGTGTCCGTCCTGAACGGGTTAAATTGTTTGAAATAGATAATTCGATTGCGTGTACAGACAAACATGTCCGGCGGCTACCAGTCTACCTATAGTGACCACTAAAAGCGACCCCCTTAAAGGCAAAGAACAACACATACTTCTATGATATGGTATCGTTTTGTGATATCAAATAGATACCCATCATTTTGCAAAGGGTTGTGAAATTCATAAACAAAGCAATTAATTACCACCACTTACGGAACCACTATTATTTCCTGGTTCCGTATGTGCCAAACATTTGCGAGTGCGCCAATGCTATTCACGCGTACGTTTGGAGACAATAGAATCCCGGACTATTCGTTCGCTCTGGACAAAGTAGTCTTCGTAAATGCAGACCCATGAACGCATGCGGTAGAATGGTGATGCGTTTTCCAATTATATATTTTTTTTTCTGGAAACATATTTTTGTGAACTTGTTGATGGAATGGACTACTAAAGATGTTACCTTTCATTTATAAGAATATTATTTTGGGGTGATGGTACCCTTTAATAGTAAAACAAAAGTATTGAACCTGTATATAGAGGCCACCTGTCTACAGTCTTGCTTCCCTTGTTGGTCGTTATACACATGGTTGACGGCATGTTTATAAATTTGTTTGACTTTCTACAAAATCATCTTGATAATTGCACGTGAAATAATACAAGCAATTCTTTGAATGTAGAATAAACAATAAATGCTCAAGTTATTACTGCAGTTTAACCCGAATTGTCCATACAATTTGCACAGAAATGATCATGACTATCTAATCAGCTTTAAAATAGATCAAAAGCATCGACAATTCCTCAGATTTTCTTTTCCTGATTTAAATCGCAGTTTTAAACCCTTTCATTGAATTGAAATATTGATGTCAAATCAACGTGACTTGAATCAATGTTTATAAATCATATGAAATTACGTAACCCACCCGAGAGAGAAGACGCAGTTGAATACACCCGACACTAAAGCCTGTGTAGTGATGTCATCAGGCATTCCATTGCGTCTGTTACCATAGCGACACCATCAGCACACATGACAAAAGAGAGAAAAATATACATTATATCCTGGTTTTAGATTATTTCATCAGTAGGAGGATAGCATTTTGATAGAATGACTGATTAATTAATGAACAATTAATTTAAATTCAAATATTAACACCTATTTACTAACCACGTAATTGCGAAATAACATTTCTGAAATTTTGAAATCTTCCGACGACACTCGCGTTAAAAAGTAAAATACAGACAACAACAAACAAACTTTACTGTGTCGCCGCGGATTTAATAAAAAAAAAAAAATTGTATTCTTGCAATAATTATGTGATAAAATAATATTTAATACAGTAACTAATAGACATTTACTGATGTTACATAATATGACATATGTCAATCGATTAATTTTAGTAAATGTGACCAAAACTATCCCAAAATATAATTTCCGATTAAACTATGACAAGTGACAACAACAGCAATATCTTACAGAGCTGACATGAGAAGGTCGTTGAAGGATGAGATGATGGACGCGGAGAGGAATACACCAGCCAGGAGCAGACTCACACAAACGATCCATAACTTACTGATAAAGAGAAATAAGTATAAACGATTGAATCAGCGAATCAATCAATTTCATTAGAAATAAAATTTGGTAGCATCATTCTAATTGAAACGCATCACATCGTACTAAACCTTATGTCACCCACGTAAGGTTCAAGCACATGATAATCCACCACCCGAATAATCTCGTCACATAATTTGTAATTGTGTTTTTCTTGTAAATGGGCCCGCTGTACTGTACACGTTTTTGTGTGTGTAATTAATTACGGGATTGAATATTCATATGTTTATAGTTTGAATGAACTGAATGGAAATGAAAAGTGCTTATACGTTTTCAGACTAACATATTGTTGGTCCTCAATGGTCACTCTCCATTGCCATGGTAACATTGAATGGAGAGCATGATTATAATGTTGCTGTGTGTGTCGAATGTCGTACAAATTACCAAAAACATAAGTTGTAATTGCCTAAAATGAACTTCCACACGAATTATTTGTTGTTTCTTTGCTTTAAAAAAATGGCGACAAAACACTGGAAATGATTAATAAATTAAAACAATACAGTTTATATTCACTTGTATAATTACATTGCAACATCTAGTAGGGAACAGGGTAAACAATTGAAAATTCTACTAAGTGATTTACTTTGGAAGGTCGAGTGTCGTACAAATTGCCAAAACATAAATTGTCATTGACTAAAATAAACTTCCACACGAATTATTTGTTGTTTCTTTGCTTAAAAAAAATGGCGACAAAACAATGGAAATTATAATAAATACAAAAATATAGTTGTTATTTACTTGTATTATTACATTGCAAAGGTAAACAATTGAAAATTCTATTAAGTTACTTTGGAAGGTCGAGTAAGGGCGATGGGCCCATGAGAAGGAATGCTCCTGCACTGACCAGTGATCCTTGGATTACTAGGAGACGAGTAATCTTCTGCAAATCAGTACAAATAGGAAACAAAAATAGTCTGAAATTATTCAAATGGACCTACATGTACTTCTGAAACCCATGGGAGACCGGGATAACTCATTGTCATTAAGGTATTCTAGTCGTTTATACGATTGCATAATTGATGTACATCATTTACATTTTCTTTTAAACGAACTATAACACAAATAAACCAATAACGTAAACAAACAAGTAACAACATTTGAAATTTATTAATTTGTTAGATTATTTACGTTTGACTTAATATACTTAATAGAAGGAGCGAGAGAAGGATGGCTCCTAAACTTATGCGAAGAACTTCGAATAACAAGACAGTAGATAATTGATCTTCTTATTGAATAACAAGTTGATAATTGATCTTCTCGAAATGAGAAACACACAAACACGGAGCATAGACTCAAACCAATACATAATACTTCTTTCAAAACATGAACAATACAATACAAGGAGACTTATATCTTCTGGAATTTATAGAATTTTGTTTTCAAAGAATGTACTAATACCTTTCCGCAAACGTAACGAATGACGAATGCGGTCAAACATAGTTTTATGAAATAAAAACCAGTAAAAACCGGTTCAAACAAATTCTCACAAACTTTTCTGCCATGTGTATCCCCAGCACGGCGAGATGAAGGCAAAGCACCCACCAGCCAGCACAAAGAGCAGCCCCACGACCATGGTGCTCTGAGCGAACTTACCCTTTTTACGCAGATATAACAAAAAACGAATATAAAATCGAATTTAGCCAATTAAGTTATCTATGATCAGCCAAAACCGGTTCACACAAGTTCTCACCAGTTTTTCCGCCATGTATCCCCAGAACGGCGAACTAAACGCATAGCAGCCGCCAGCCAACAGGAACATTAGTCCGACGACCATGGCGCTCTCGGTGAACTGCTCTACGTGGAGAGAGAGGGTGGGGTCGAGGAAACCAAACGCCCCACTCCCAACGAATATCACCAGACCCACGGGCCACACCGAGGGGACCCGCAGAAACGTGGAAATGGAGCCTGGCTCGCGACGTTCGTAGTCTGTTGATTTAATATATCAATAAATTGTGTCATTTTTTTGTCCAGACACCACTAGCATACTTCCCTCCAAGATTTATATTATTATGAATAGACGAATTCAAAGGAAAATACCTCGTCAATCTGATAGGACGATAAACGGTGGACCCGATAATGAGGCAATCATATCTCATGCCAGCAAACTAAATACTAACTCCTCGTAAAGAGTAAGTTAAAACCGGTTGATTAGTACATCACATCATGTACACCACAACAAATTCAAAGTGACATAATCAGCAAGTTTTATGTGGTCCTTCGCACGGAAGTTTCAGAAAATAAGTAAGTTGACTTACAAGTTGTCATGATGAGACAACATTCATAGTGTAAAGCGCTTAGAGATGATATTGTATCATATTAGGCGCTATACTAATCGAACCTATTATTATTATTATTTTTATTATTATTATACCTTGAGCAGGCAGAATGGCCATGTTGATGAAGACACACAACATGTCTGCACAGCCGAGCACGATGAACGGGACCTTGTAGTCTTCACCGCTAACCTGCGCAATTGGAAAGAAAGGAAACAAATAAATTACCGAATGAGTACATGGATAGATGAATAAATAAAGAATACAAAAAACACATATATATAAATAAATAAATAAATACATAAATAAATGAATACATCAATCAATCAATCAATCAATCAATCAATCAATCAATCAACCAACCAATCCATCAATCAGTCATCAATCAATCAATAAATCAAAAGCTAATTTTTTGTTTTTCTCTCGCAAGAGGTCCGGTTAAATGATATCAAAACTATATCCGTGGTCAGGGCCATAGCGTGCGTTTAGAGCAGGGCGGAGGGGGGAGGTGGGTTGGTGGTGTCATGTAATAAGGTCTTTCATTGTTTTTTTTGCTAAATTATCCGGTTGCCCCTATGCCTCCCATAGCACCAGCACCAGTGCTGGAACTACGTCAATTTCCTTTGGCCATGGCTCATGGCTATTACGTTCGCAAGTGAGTGTAATGGCTCGTTGAAGTCGTACCTCATACAGGAACCCTCCGATAACAGGGCCGACCATGTACCCCAAGCCCGAGAACGTCTCCAGCAAACCCTGTTAAGAATGGAATGCCAAAAATGTATCTATTATCATGAAAACGTATTGATATATATCTGTACATTACGGCCTGACAAAAAAAAAATGGATTACCAAACAGAAAATAAACATTGTCATAAATAAAATGAAAGAAATATAGATGCCGTCAGAGCAGTGCTACCATGTACACATTTTTTTGTATACAGTACAATAAATTGGATTACATTTTCCGCATCGTTTTGTCATTAAAAATAAGAAAGAATTTCCAGATCATATTATGCATTAACATATCTAAATTGTAAACTCATTGCTGAATTCATAAATTATGAAGGTGAACCGCTACAGTTCCACAAGATATTGGTTGCTTTTGTCAAAGTTATTGATTTATTCCCTTCAACAGTATGACGAAAATAATCCATTTATATTGATATTACCAAATTTTGTATTCAAGCTTTAGCTTTGCGGGCTTCCGATGCATATTTCCAATTGTGCAATTTTACTCTTTATACTACTGTACACATGAATATATATATATTACTACTACTCCGTCATATCTACGGAAGAATTTTACTTTAATTTGTGTATTAATTGCATTTGAATATTATTTTTGTCATTGTTAATGTTGTTTTTTGTATTTATTGTACATAAGATAATATGAATTTGATATGTTTCTCACCACCGCCTGTGCGACATGTTCGGGGAAGGTGTGGGCTACGATGGTCATGGAGGCAGTGACACTGGCGGAGGTGCCCACGGCAGCAGAGCACCGTATCACGTAACAGAAGATGATGAACTCTAGCGTTGAAGAAATGTAGTCACAAAACCTAGGAATGGTTCAAATTGAATAATGCACTCACACAGTGGCGTAGCTGTGGGGGGGGGGGGGGGGGGGGTAAATGCCCCAATAATTTGTCCAAAGTAAAACATTTGTTAACCTTATGATTATGTTTATAGTCATTGTTTAATCATAATACTGAAATAAAAAAAATACCAATAATAATAACAGTATTAATACAAATAGTAATAATGATGGTACTACTACTACTACTACTACTACTACTACTACTACTACTACTACTACTACTACTATTACGACTACGACTACGACTACTACTACTACTACTACTACTACTACTACTACTACTTCAACTACTATTACTTATACTTACTAATAATAATCATGATACTGATAACAAAATTAATCATCATTACCTACTATTTCCATAATTGTTGTATAGGCAAGCGAACAATAAAATACTTCTATAAGTAACAAGATGTGTGTCAGTTTCAGCAAGCCAAAAAGCCAGTATCAAGTTTCCCTTTAAATATACTCTCCACCATTTGGACGTCAAATTTCAAAATCTGCAAGAATATTGTCTTATAAACGAAACAAAACATACAATTTGAGAGCTTGTGTGAGGAGATTGAGAAAGGAAACTAGTCTCTGTATTAATAGCGATTGGTTTTTCTTTCATCGTTTGAATTGTTAATCACTGTGAACATGAACATTTCACCATCTTGATGCACATGTACTTAGTATCCTTGTGGTTAATGGAATGTTTTACTAAGTATGACGATGCCTGCAAAAGAAGAACACTATCTTTAAAGGGATCTAGTAACATTGTCCAAATCCTCAAAATCCAATTGGAATTCTAGCGGTTCCCCCATACCTTAACAATATAAGCATGTGACAGGTTTCGGTTTTTCGAATTTCCATTTCGTAAAAAATATATTCACGATTGAAGTGTTCAGATGTTAAACTATCCATTGAATAGTTTTAACCGTGTACAAAGTCAGTGCAAGAGTTAGTAAATATCACTTTTCACTTTTGCTCATTACCCGGCCATTTAACGACCATTTAACTTGAACTTTTCACCAAGTAGATATATCAGATAAAAGCAAGATACATTGTATCAACCATTTATCACTTTGTACACATGTCAAAAAAGTTACTAGATCCCTTTAAGACACATCGTTTATGTTACCCGAATAGAATGTTGCATCCGGCAACCAGCCAAATCCCTGCCACGAACGTGAATTTAGCACCCAGGACAGGAAGCTGGAGATAGAAATGAAATAAAATGTATTTTCTAAACAACAATATCGTTAATGCTAAATATATTACTCATTGCGGATATAGTATCGAAAATAATATCGCTAGTGATATTCGTTTGTCTCGCAATGTATGGTCAACAAGGAATCTAAAAGATCACGACGTTTCGTGCGCCGCTACAACACTTCGTCAGGTGATACAATCTACTGTAAGCAAGCGTGTTTTATACCCTGCGGTAGGCTCCAACGCGCTATCCCGCATGAGCGAGTACGCCTACCGCAGGGTATAAAACACGCTTGCTTACAGTAGATTGTATCACCTGACGAAGTGTTGCAGCGGCGCACGAAACGTCGTGTTCTTTTAGATTCCTTGTTGACCATACATTGCGAGACAAACGAATATCACTAGCGATATTATTTTCGAAACAATATCGTTTACAAATATAACATAAATCACAGGATAATTACAATTGGTATAATATCATTGTTGGTAAAAAGGGCCAGCAATAGCGAAGCCTGCTAGTCGAGGCCAGTCCTTTTACAATTATCACAATATATCAAATATTTGTTGTAATATACAAAGTATTTACAATATTTACAGAAGTGATTTGTATATATGAGATACATGCCAGCGACTCGGGATAATCAAAATAATATTATATTAATGGGCGGCAGTTTAAGTTGTATATTCCTGTGAACATCTACAGTATAATAATAAGCAACAATGGACATTTAAATATATATGCATCAAAACAATTGCGAAGTAAATGGTTTGAAAAGGGTATATTGTATACAATCATGCTGACATCCTTTCACAGGAACTCAATACAATTACAATGATTTTCGGATGTTCATATCATTGTGATTTAGTATTTTGTTCTATACTCATCAAACATTGTTGATAATCATGCCGCTATACTAATTTATCTTCATAAGAAGGGTGTGTCAATCGATTATGGTACGGCTAAGTTCCCTTTCTCTGTTGTTGTATTACTTTTAGTAAAAAAGATAAAACACCTTCCAGTATTTAATTTTCATGTGCAGTCTATTATTATACGCAAAGATGATTTATAGATGTTGATGAAAGTAACTTATGTTATTATAAGTATATTATTCATTGTTAAAGTGCATTGAACTTGCAATTTGACATTTAACTTGGAGAAATGATAAACGATGTAAAAAAAAGATTACTTACATACTTGCCGAAGACAGGGCAGAAGATGACATTGACCAGAGCGAAAGCTCCGAAGATAAACCCGATCTGCAGACTTGATACGCCTCGGTCCTTGGCCTGCGATCACAAAAGGTTGTTCAAATTATCAATTAACTTCATCAAATTCTACCAAAAATCATTTGGAGCTTCAGGATTTCTCTAAATATATTATTTGACTTATGATAATAGACAAACATTTTTTCCCACAAATGTCTCCCTTTTTATGAAGGTATTAACGATTATATTGAAAATAGTTCCGGAACGCTTTTCGATTGTAGTCAAAATGAATAGTTTCACAGAGAAAATAACTTTACCTTATGTACCAAGCGAGAAAATACAAATCGATACAATAATTGTTACCTAACTGCCCTTTCATTTTGAATACAAACGAAAAGTGTTCCGGAACACTTGCTTTTATTAAATCATAAATATCTCTATAATAAGGGAGACATTTGACAAATCAAAACCCAATTCTGTTTCCATAAGCCAAACAACAAGTGACAAGAGAAAAGTAAAAGCTCCATTTTCCGCTGAATTTGACAAAGTTACTAGATGACTTTAAAGGGGTAGTACAGTTTTGGTAAGGCTGAACTTTAGTAACCAAACCTGGACAGTATAACATTATAAACTAATAGTCATAACTCCACCATGCTCGAAAGGTATACAAAATAACAAACGACTAACTAAAAGGCCCGTTATCATTCAAAAATAGCCATTAAAACACAAGAGGGCGCTTTCTAGAAAGGCATTGGTTTCAACAATTTTTCATGCAAAATTATGCATGTGATGTTTTATTGAAATAAGGATTAAATAAAGAGATCATCAACAACTATTTAAAAAACGCTTTTGAGAATTTTTGAAAAAGCGCAAGCACTTTTTAATTTTTTTGAAAAATTAGTTAATTATTTGGGCCCCAAATAATTATAGGATCAAATATATTTATTGAAATTTCAGCCGTTTCTGGGTCGATTTTGACCAAATAAAGTTTATTCTGCCATTAAAATTGCATGTTCTCTCAAATTCGACACTCGGTTTTTCATTACCTCACAAAAAAATTGTGATGTGCAGCCCCCTCTCTACCAAAACTAAACTACCCCTTTTTAACTACTATAATGAGGCAATTTCGTTCTACAAGAATTATATATATAATTTATATATCGGTATAGCATGCAGATGCGCAACTCCAGCTGGAGTCGCCTACTTTTCAACAATAACCCTTTCCACCTTGCATGTCCCCTCGCATGTGTATCCCTTTCTGCTTGCTATCTCCATCTCCTCTCCTCTCCCAGCTGTATGTACTGGTAGCATTCCATCAGTCTACCTTTCCATAATCGCCTCTCTGTTTGTAACTCAACCCCTACCTCCACGTGGTACTGACTGGATTCCTTGGGCTTTGCGGCCCGAGAAACCAACAGGGGCTCTGGGTAGGGAAGGAAAACCCGAACAAACCACAAGGTGGAGGGCGGTGGCCTCTGCCTTGCTACAGCCGAACATCTTAGCTGCACCCGGCTGGGAATTCAGTGGCCGCGTGCCCAGTTGTATCCAGGTCACACCCCTACGAGTATCTATTATGAAAGTTTTCCCCCCGTTACGGCCCCGAGTCCCGGTGGCTGCTTGCTGGCAGCAGAGTGGCAGGGGTGCGAAGAATCTGCCGGATGATTTGCTGCCAATTCCACAGGTACATGACGGAGCAGCGGAGAAACCAGCGAAGCAGAGCACATCAACAGAAGAGAATGCCATGAAGAAGAAGAAGAAGAAGAGCAACATAAAAGGAGGAACTGCATCGTCTAATAGTGTAAGTAGCCAGAACAAGACTAACCACCAACCAAGATCAGATAAAGCACCGGACATGACTAAAGCAGCTACTTCACAGGTCCCTACTTCAAGGAAATCCGGTGTGTTGAATATTGCAACCTGGAATGTGAGAACACTGAAGAAAGTAGGACATTGGGATATACTCCTGGAAGAAGCTCGCAGATTTGACCTGAATATTCTAGGCTTATGTGAGACACACCTGACTAACACAGAAACGCTCATAAACAAAGAGGAGTATTCGATCCTCCTATCCAGCAGGACAGATAACATTAGCCGGGAGGGAGTCGGCATCATGATCTCCCAACAAATCCTGCAATGCTTGGTGAGCTATGAAGCAGTCTCGCCGAGGATCATCACAGCAAAATTCAAAATGAAAGAAGGGATCCTGAATATCATCCAGGTTTACGCCCCTACATCTGCACATAGTGAACAAGAAAGTGACATTTTCTATGATGCACTGCAGCTGCATATCCAGAAGGTCCCTAGGAAGGAGAACTTAATTGTGATGGGTGACCTCAATGCAAAAGTAGGAGCAGACCATGGAGTATGGGCACCAACTTTGGGCAAGTATGGACTAGGACAGCTCAATAGCAGAGGGGAGAAGCTTCTAGAATTCTGTATGTTACACGGAATGGCATTGTGTAACACATACTTCCAACACAAAGAATGTAGGAGGGCAACATGGACTTCCCCGTGTGGACATTACAGAAATCAGATAGACTTCATCATTACCAAATTAGAGAACATCAAGACGTTCCAGAACTGCAGATCATACTGCTCAGCAGACGTTGGATCAGACCACAATCTAGTACTGGCAAATGTGAAGTTTTCACCTGCAAAGTCTAAGCGAATGAAGAGCCTTCCCAAAAGCTACGATGTTGGCAGACTTAAGGACTCTAACATATCAGATGAATTTAAAGCCAGGATTGGAGGTGCCTTTGAACCACTACTTCAGCTTCAGGACATGGATGTAGATGAGCTGTGGAAGCAATTCAGGGATACTACCAATAACATCACAGAAGAAGTTATAGGCTTCAAAAGGTCAAGACAAGTTAAAGGTCTCCCAGAAGATGTCTGTAAGGCTTGTGAACAAAGGAGGAAAGCCAGAATCCTGGTGATGAACGATCCCTCGGCCAACAACAAGAAGAGCTACAAAAAACTCAATAAAACGGTCAAGTACGAAGTGAAGAATTGGAAAAAGAAAATTCTTGATGCAGAGGTGGAGGAAATGGAAATTGCTCACGCAAAGAACAACAGCCATGAGCTCTTCAAGAAGGTTAAGAAACTATCTGGAGAACGAGACAAGATGCAACCTGCCGTAAAGAACAAGGACGGCATCTTAAAAACGGCTCCTGCAGAAGTGTTGAAATGCTGGGAACAACATTTTAGCAGCCACCTCAACACGCAATTTCCAAGGGACGAAAATACTCTTCAGACCATACCCGACCCTCAACCTACAGATAACCCAAGTGAACCTTTCACAATTGAAGAAGTAGAGGCAGCAATAAAACTGTTGAAGAACAACAAGGCCTGTGGCTGGGACAAAATAGCTGCTGAAAACCTGAAGACTGGTGGACAGCCGATGAGACAACTCCTGCTCAAAATAATAAATGCAGCATGGTTGGAAGGTAAAACCCCGGAAGACTGGAGCAAGGGTCTCATCACTCCAGTGTTTAAGAAAGGAGATAAGCTGGACCCATCCAACTACAGGGCTATAACGCTACTCTCCATACCTGGGAAAGTTTTCTGTAGGATGGTCCTCGGGAGAATACAGGGAACCATTGAGAATCATCTGACTGAGGAACAATGCGGATTCAGAAGTTGTAGAGGCACCACAGATGCTGTGTTTGTCGTCAGACAGATCATCGAAAAGGCCAGAGAAAGAAAGATACCAATCCACTTGAACTTTGTTGATTTTAAAGCGGCATTCGATACTATTTGGAGAGAAGCGCTCTGGAAATGTTTACGTTCCATTGGTGTGGACAAGTCCTTAGTCGACCTTATAGAGAGCATGTACAAGCAAAGCAAATGCTCTGTTATGGTGAACGGTAAGATAACCGAATGGTTTGATGTCATGACTGGTGTTCGACAAGGCTGCCTCCTCTCTCCAAGCCTCTTTAACCTGTTCCTGGAACCTTCTAAAGAAGATGATGTGAAGAGGCGAACAAGACTGGCAGCCTGGTCATTTGGAAGGCTGACAAGTGCCATCTGGTCCAACCAAGATATCTCAAGGACACTCAAAGTCAGGATCTACAGAGCCCTGATCCTCCCTATTGCCACATATGGAGCAGAATCCTGGACCCTCCGTAAATCAGATAGATCTAAGCTTGAGGTATTTGAGATGAGGTGCCTCCGGAACATCCTTGGAGTTCACCTAATGGACAGAATAAGGAACGAAGAGATCAGGCAGAGGCTGAACATCCCAAGCACCATATGTGAAGAAGTAACAAAACGTCGCCTGAAATGGTTTGGCCATGTGGTACGCATGCCGCATCACCGCCTACCATACCAAGCATACCAGAATGATTTTGACGCACGCAGACCAAGGGGACGCCCTCCTACGAGATGGAAGGACCAAGTTCGGTGCGATGTGGGTCTATCCCTACAAGAGGCAGAACATCTAGCCCAGGATAGAGCAGAATGGAGCAGGATTTCTCGTAGGGGAGCAAGGGGACACACCGTCCTACGCACCTAAGTCAAGTCAAGTCATATCGCACACGAGTATTCTTTCAAAGTTCTGTTTATTTTGTAATCAATATTATTTTGTATTTCTTTGTACAAATATATGTTTGTATTTTTATGTTGTAGGGCCTCTGTGGAAAAACAGTGTTTTGAACCACTTGCACAGCAACCCCTACTGAAATAAATAAATATATAAAAATAAATAAATACAAAATGAATACATAAATTATGCAATAACAAAATTATGTCCCAGGCATTTTCTTTTTGCAAAATTTAATACATTGCAATCAGTTCTATTATTAAGCAGACATTTTTTTTAAAAGGGCAACATCCAATCAGATAATCTACTAATCCCATGCCTCTTACAAATCCAATCAGAAGATGTATCGTGTGTCACAGAGGACAACATAAAGTTAAATCTAAAAAGGGATAATTTATTAAGTTCAGTTTATTTCACATCTCTTGAAAAAATAAAAGCACTAAAAAAACAAAGAGTACAAAGGCATTTAATTTAAATCTACACAAAGTATCATTACAAAAACAATGAATAAATGATCAAGTCAAAGGCCAATTTTTAAAAATAATTTACACAGAGGCTCCTGTAGATGTTGCCCTCCTCCCTGGGTGCAGTTCCTCCTCCAGCCCACACGGATGATGCGACAGGATTCTGACGGGAGGGTCCACCGCGATCCAGTCGGACTGGTAGGGGAGGAATTAGGGAGGTGTTGCTGCAGATTCCAGGCTGATAGACAGACATGGATGAGGTACGGGCTTTATAAACCTGAGCAGAAAATATTGAAAGAATGAATGATTAATTAATGTACAAAATAATGAAAGAGAGTTCCGTCTTAAGTGACATTTTACAAAACATGGAACATTATTTTTAAAAAGATAATATGAATTAATCTCTCAATTCAGACTCACATTAGAATTGCAGTATTAACACTATCAGGATGATATATTTGTACTTTGTTTGATTTTGATTAATGAAAATGGCTCTTTATACAAAATGTTTATTATCTACTCTGAAATGTTATATCCTTTTAATAATGTGAATGTCTCATTACCGATGTGATTTTGATGGACTGTCTCCCACCGACAACATTGCTGGAAGCTCTGCTACTGGCTCTCGAGTGACCGACGATGTAGTGGACATCGACAGCGATGCAGATCCAGATGTTGTGTAGAAGCAGACCGATGATGAAGATGCTGATGACGCAGTGAGGCCTGTCGATGCGGGTGACTGGTTGTCGATGACTGGCGGATGCTCATGCTGTCATTCAGCACGAGGGGGTGGAGGATGTGATGCTGATGCTGCTCGAGCTACTGTGGCTCTTGGCCTCAGGGACCGGGTGCGACTTCTCCTGGGGCGACACTACAAAGTTACCACCGTTCTCAATGCTACCATTCATGCTACCTCCACTCACCACTGACAGTGATACTAATGATAGCCATTGACGTGACAACCACTATACCACTACACTCTACACTAGAGCATCAGTGATGGTAGCGGTGCTACTATCCGTGTCGTTGACGTTGCTGTTGTTGGTGAATGAGGGCTGTGATGGAGGTGCTGCTGCCGACGCAACGCACGATGCCGGTAGCGGTTGTCCCTCTGCCGTGAAGCTGAAGACTTCTGCGCAGGAAGACGGGGAGAGAGCAAGACACTGGGGTTGGTGCGTGCTGGACATCATCAACGGGGGGACGGAGGCTGGCACACACGTGACACAGTTGGGTACGGGAGAGGGGTGGAGGAAGGGGTAGGTGGTGTAGAGGAACAAGTAGGGGTAGAGGTAGAGGGGTTCGAGTTGGTCGTGTGCGGGAGCGAAAAGAGGGGGAACAAATGCTACTGGCTAACGACACGGACCTAGTGGGTGGTCTAGGGAGTCGTGCTAGTCAACCTAGGGCATAGTTTCAGATGTCCGAATGTGGTTTGTTGAAGGGAGTAGCCGCCGAATTGGAACGAGCTAGGGGCGAAGTGGGTGAAACTTCTTACGATCAAATCTGGGGATAGCAACCCTGATAGCTCTACTAGATACATGCAATCATGCGGTTAAGAGTAGGTTCAGGACAACAAGAGTACCAAAGCATGATGCATGTGAACAAAATAGAATAAAATTGATATAGCAACTTATAAGAGATGGTAAATGAGGTTCAAATGATAATCGAGGTAGTTCAGTTTCCAACTATACAACGGCTCTCTGAGATTTGAATTCCAAATGATGCCTTTTTCAATATATCTGGTGCGTGACAGATTTTTGCAATGAATTTGGAAATGTTAATACACTTCACATATTGCCTAAATTCTTACCATTTCACATGGATAACATTAAACATGCAATATCAATACATACATTTCCTGAAGTATTGATAGTAAAATATTCCATAATGTCAAAAAGAATAAAATATATCCACAATTGACAATTCAGTTTGGAGTAACATATTCATGACTAGTATTACTTGCATCTATGAGAGGGAAAGCATACATACCTGTAAGTACCTTGGTCTTTCATTCTTCGCGTGAGTTGGTGTAGTGGGTTCTGAACTTGGTAATGCTGATTCAATTTCATCCAAGAGAGATTGCAGCTACAGGAATAGAAAATTGTTCCATAAGAAAGAAAGTTATATCTATCTTGCCTGTTGGCTTCTTATAGTTAAATTTTTGTCACAAAGCATTATTAAATTTGTTACTTCTACATGTATTTATTATCAGTTACAGTATTCTTGTCCATGTTGGAACTTTGAAAGGAATGAGACTTTTAAAACTTCTTTATGTAGTATTTTCCTTCTATCATCAAAGTGGCTTCCTTAATAAAAAACAAAATTGCTATCTATTTCCCCTTTTCCCCCCATTTCACTTACTAGCCTTATATAGGAATAAGACACAGATAAAATAAGCTCATTCGGTAATCCTTTTTAAAATTGAGTGAGGGGAATTTGGTGATTAATAGAGGAAAAAATTACTAACCATTGTTCATTATGTCATGACCTGTATGTCATCGAACCATTCCCGGAACTTATCGTCAGAGAGTATCTGTAGTTCTTACTCGCCATCTGTAGCAGCCTGATACTGGGCGACCACTTCAAAACTGCATGAGTAATGATAGGTGGACATTAATTAAGGATTAATGCCCATTTGCCATTAGTTTCCGCTGGCATGGAATAAACTTATTCATTCTCCTTCTGTAAGGATTTTTATGTGTATCTTTGTGTAGATAATTTTTTTTCTTTGCAATTTTCCATGCAAATTCTTCTGTTGTATCTTTAAGAGGTGTGAAATAAAGTGAACTTGAACTTGACTACATTCCCAATATGATTAGTCAGGGTTCGGATCATTCAGAGCAACATAATATAATTTGACATTCTTGGTTTGGATTGGTTCAAATAAATCAGAGGAAGGGGAACACATTTAAAGTAACTTCCTAATTCCTGTATTTATTGGAAGAACAGAAATGAGGCCTTGCAGTCAATTCAGGAATCTCTTGCTGATTAATTTCTATCCTGGATTGCTGAAACAAAGAGGGAAGTGTAGCATTGCTGGATAGTCTTGGGATCCTAATAAAGCCTCGGGTTCGTTATCAGCTCTGGCTATTGGTGGTCAAATCATCATACTTAGGACACTGGTTCTTACTTGCACTGATTACGTTTATTGACTAAATAACAACCCACAGAGGTGGCGCTACACCTCTTACTAGGAGATCCAAATCAATCTATAAATCTAAAGTATTCTGATTTTGTGTATGTTATCCTTGTATTGTTTGGGTGAGACGATGCACTTACCTTTCTTTTCTTCTCAAAGTTGATGAGACCATTGTGCACCACATCGGGGAAAGCCGTCGTCAGCTTGAATGAGGTCTGTCAGGAATGTACCAAGATACGGGCACTGTTCCATTCACCCTGTTTTGCCACTGCTAAAAGAAGAGAGATAGAAATAAACAAGTTAAATTTACATTGAAATCGTCATCATCATCATTTCATTGTCATCTTCATCTTCATCATCTTCATCTCCGTCTCCATCGACGTCGTCATCAATCATCATCATCAGCACCACCACCACCACCATCACATCACCATCATCATCATCATCATCATCATCATCATCTCATCAACCATCTATCACCCATCACCACCACCACCATCATCATCATCATCACACATCACCATCACCATCACCATCACCATCACCATCACCATCACCATACCATCACCATCACCATCTCCATCACCATCCACCACCATCACATCACCATCACCATCACCATCCTCACCATCACATCACCAATCATCATCCCCTCATTTCATATCATCTTACCGAATCTCTCTTCGGCACCACCAGTTTTCTGTCTGAGCTCATACATCTTTCTGAGAGACCTCGATCACCCTTCTTCGTGGGCCTGGGAGACACAGTCGCAAATTTTGCTGTCCCTTCCTGCACGAAATAAACAGATCAATACTTTATAATGAAACTACTTTAAACTACCTGCAAGAAAACATAACATTACAACACAGTTACACATATAGCAAAGATGGTACTATGACGGTTATCATAACTCAATAAATTCAAACATAGAGCAAAAATGACCAGAAATTAATTAATTTAATTAAATAGATAATATCTCAATAGATAAAAAAGAAAGGAATTGAATGATCTGCAATGCAAAAAAAAAATAAATGAAAAACAACTAAAGAGAAAAGGTTTCTGATTGTTATAGTATTGAGAGAGTTAAATTTAATCTGTAGTATAAACTGTCTTCTATTGTTATCTGGCCAATCAGAAAGTGGTTTAGTCATTAAATCTGATAATGCTTTCAAATCTGATTTCATGTAGCCTTGATTGTAATCCTTCTCTTTCATTATCCATGAGTGCACATCATGTGCCAATCAGGTTCTAATGTGCTAGATATACCGCAGTGAAAAAAAATACAGGGCTCAGAGGAATGTTAGCGCGCGAAATGCCAAAAAGAAACCCTCCAAAAATATAATAGAGCACCTGTAAATTTGGCATTGTGTTCAATAGCAAAAGAAATTTTAGAGTGCTATTTTCATGAATGTAGTCAGCAGATTGAGAAGTAACCCCGAAAATAAATTGTAATGTTTTCCCCCGATGTAACGGTATTAGCTTTCAACTCGCAGCAAGCATGGAATGGGGTTTTTTTAAATTTTGCTATGACATGTATTCTCCATAGACCCTAGCCCCAAGTATGTTCGGCACCAGTCCCTGAATGAGTTAAGATGGCCATAGTGCCCCACTCCCCTCCGCAAGTTTTTGCCTCACAATGTCTGCATACCTTATTGATGATTTCTCTTCCACGTCTCAAAGTTGTTTGGTCATCCAGAAAGATATTGGCAAGATCTTCAAAGAGTGTCACTGTGCTCTAAAAAAAAAAAGGTAAATAGGGATTAATCATTGAAATAAAACTTAACATATACAGTATGTCATGAACTCTTGATATTTCTCTTAATCTAATTTGCATCTAACTATGGCATTTTAAATTATATCGTGATGGAGTACTAATGTGGTTATGGCATAGGCTTCGGCATTCAAAAGCCCGGTGTAATAAGCAATGCGCCTGATGTCAATTTTTATTACTTTCTGACTCATTTATTTAATCGATTTTCTAATCAAGTGATGTCTAGAACTTTCTGCGACAAGAACAAATCAAAGTGAAAGGGGGCTAAAACAAGAAAGAAAGAGGAGGATGTCTGTGTTATCCTTTCAAAAAATGTCTAAAGCTGGCATGCTTTGGATTGGTGCAGAAAGATGACCTATGCTGACATTCATACAATCTGCACTGAAAGCACAGATATGGTGGAGGATGGGAAACCGTGCCCATAATTAAGGGGGAAGGGGGGGGGGGGGGGAGGGGGGGGGGGGGTTGCCCCCCTTGTCAGGGATTCTGCACTAGCAGTCATTTGCTACATTAATTAGATCAGCAAGGCCATTAATTTCATAACCTTTCTGCCCGACGGCTTAGGGCCAGGTGTCAGTGGCAAAGCCCACACTACGGATCTCCCATGCTGCCCACTGTGGGGACGGGGAACATAATATACATGTATAGCACCATATCTATTTTTGGGGTCCTACCGTATTTTGCCGGTGTATAAACCGCACCTTTTTTGTCTGTGCGGCGGAAAACCGCCAAAAAGGAGAGGCGTTAATACACGGAGATACGAAAATTGTACACGCAAATTGCCTAGCCAGCGCCAGGCCGTTAATACGATGCGGCTAATACACGAAGATAAGATTCACAAGTGACCAAATTCCACCTCATACAAGTACGATGCACGAAAAATACAAGCATAAACTAGTTTGGACCCAGTTCTGTGATCTAGACATGCATATAATGTTCAGTGTGTCTCTCCACGGCCACACAAACTGTGTAGATAACTCTTATGACCTCTACCCACCCTCTTCTTCTAATTATTAAGTTTAGTGTAGTAGAGCGCGCTCGCGCTGTGCATGCTTTGTGAGGAAAATTTTCTTGGCTCGTGGCCAGGGGCCAGAGAATAGACATGCATAATATGCCATGTCAGTGTGTCTCTCTCCACACAACTGTGTAGATAACTCTATGGCCTCTACCCACCTCTCTCTAAGTATTTGTTAGTTATTGAGCCGCGCCACGCTGTGCACTGCTCTCGATGGTGAGAATATTGTCTTGGCTCGTGGCAGGGGCCATGTCTAACGTTTTATGTAGTCCCCATATGTAGTTCTGATCCGTGTAGCAAATGTCAACAAAAAGTGTACAGATTCTTCTGCTGTGAAGAAGGCCTGATAATTTTCTTTATACTTTGCAGACTTCAGTAAATACTAAACAAAATTCATAGGCAAAAACTCTGATAGAGAAGCTATTTTTTGGTACTTTTCCTAATGAAAATGACTGACCATCTAAAGGACTAAAATCAAGAATTATACTATCAAATTTTTTTTTTTCATGGAAAAAACGGCCAAAGTTAGGGATGCGGTTTAATACACCGGAGCGGTTATACTACACGACAAATACGGTATGCTTACACCCTTATTTTGGAAATCTTTCCCCCTTGTTGGCCCTGTCCGATTCCCCACTGGCTATGCCACTGGTTACTCCACTTCCCTCCTTCTTCCCCCTTTGAGGGGGTGTATTTCCACCTCTCTTCCCTCACCACAATGAAAGAGAGAAAAAAAAACAAAACATATATACATTTTTGCCCATGCTGCACCCCATTGCAGGAAAACCATGCCCACCATCCCCCTCCCAAACACCTTATTGAAACTGATAACAGAAATACCATATCTATTATTAGCCATATGCCCCCATTGTAGGGAGCCCCCCCTCCCCCCTTGTTTATCCCCCCCGGGCTACGGCCCCTGATGGAACCAACCAAATATCCCAATGGGAGGAAGGGAAACCGGAATAGATTAGCTTAGCAAAAAGGATGCTGCGCTTATCAATGACATGATATCACTTTTATATATCAATTATTTGATGTTAAAGGAACAGACTGACATCGCATTGCATTGGCTGGCTGAAATGTACTGTAGTGGTAAAGGAACAAATCAACATTGTGTTGCGCTTTGCTGTTCAAAACTCTATGGAAAATGTTATATCAATTATTTCCAATTAACCCCACAGGAGGAAGGAACCAGTCTGAGACTAGCTTAGAACAATATAATGCGAGCGCTCATCCAACGACATGAATTATTAATTTTATCTCAATTAATTTGATGTTAATGGAAACATATGACTGGCTAAAATGCTTTGGAAATTGTATCTCAATTATTGTATCTCTCACTCGCATAGGCTGGCTATTAAAAAAATGTATTGGAATTTTGCACCTCACACGATATGACTATCATGGAAGCAAATTGACATTGCGGTTAGGTTGACAAAAACTATTGATTGAATGATCAGCAATTTGTTTTTGAGCTGTTTTTACATTCTGATACTAGTGATATTATACAATTGTATTTGTTTACTCTCCTTTGCTTGTTAAATATTTCAAAACTAATTGTTACCTAAGTTGAAACTAAAGATAAAACATAACTGCAAATATATGGTTATTTGTGAACATTTTCATTTTCTCATGTATTGACACAGAATTAGAGAGCACATTATAGTGTCAGATTTTGCTTTTTACAGTCAATCAATTTAAAAAACATGATATTTCAATCTATGGGGCTTGTAACAAGAAAGGGTCTGACATTTTTTAGGCGCAGGAGCTAGGAGTTGCAATCATCTCCGCGTTCAGACCCTAAAGCTTTTGTTTTTCCAAATGGCTATCAAGGCTCTGTGTAAAACGTGGAGATATTGCAACCTAGCTCCACACCTGGAAACGTACATAGCTACAGACACTTTCATGAAACAAGCCCCTGGGAATGTTTAGAAAGTCCTTGTATTGGGGTTACAAATGGATATCTTGGTTGCCACACAAACATCCTTCATAGTGCACTTGACTCCCATAAAAGAAAAAAAAAAAAACCACCTATCAAACTTTTGTCATAATAAAAGTAACCTAATGTTCCCAAGGTATAACTTTTTTTTATCTCTCCAAATCTGATATAAAGCGAAGACGATTTCAATTCGGTCCCAGAGGACTTTATTATAGGCCATTAGCTAGATCCCAGATCTACTTTTACAAACAAAGTTAATAATAATATATAATAAACGGTTATATAGCGCTTAACACAAAATAATTCTAAGCGCTGAGAATAAAAACCAAGTAGATTGTGGTAACTAAGAGCAAGAAAAACTAACGTTGTTAAAGGATAGTTGAGTTCTGGTAAGGAGAGTACAGTTTTAGTGAAACTGAATTTAGTAACCAAAACCTGCATCATTACATTACAAACTAATAGTTATAACTAGAAAGGAACACAAAATTATAAATGACGTTAGTAAAGATCACTTGTTATCATTCAAAAAGAGCCGTTTAAAACGTAAGAGGGCGCTCTCTAAACACTCATCGGTTTCAACCATTTTGAATAAAATATTGTGCATGCTGTATGCTTTGTTGAAATAGTGATTAGATAGACAAATAACCAACAACTATTTAAATACACTATTTTGTAACTTTTTTTGAAAAGAGGAAGCATTTTTTTGAATTTTTACGGCTGGTTCCACACAAATTCTCTAATAAACCCGGGGCCCCCGGGTTTAATTACAAATTGTTATATTTATGGATATTTCAGCCGTTTCTGAACCGATTTTGATCAAACCAAAGATGGATTTTATTGTTTAAAATTTACACTCAGTTTTTCATTACCTCACAAACCAATTTAAGTAGTCTAGCGCACCTCTCTTACCAAAACTCAACTTTCCCTTTAAATGAAAGAACAAAACCCATATTCAATACAACTAACAAAACAAAAACAGCAATACGTGAGATGTAATTATGGAAACGGTTTCAGCAAATGTGAAAGTTAGTTTTTCGTACAAAGTTTCCATCATAAATGGAAACAGAATAATCATGGGAAAATCACAAGCCGAAGATCATGATTCACTAAGCATTATTAAAAAAAAGACAAAAAAGATTATTGATCTACGCGTACTCACTTTGCTACTGCATGCCATGACCGTCGTAGTCTGTAGATGGGGTGCGATTGGAGGGGCTGAGATGATTCGCCTTTCAATGCCGAAAAGTTCTTCAGTTCTCTGCAAGCCTGATGTCGTTTAAAGAATTGAAAAATGATGTCATTGAATAAGTAAACATGTTAAGAAGTTGTTATGATTTGTTTTGGCAGATGCTGCCCATAACTATTAACTAAAGGCTTTTATGCTCCATTCGAAAGGGGAGGGGAGGGGTTTTTGATAATTTACTTAATGTCTAGATAAAATTAGTTATTCTGTTAAATTAGATTCTATGTAAATTGACATCAGGAGTTATCTAATATTTGTTGATGCAATAGTTAACTCCTTTAAGTGCTTACACCCCAAATCCTACGTCACAAGGTGTACATAGCTAACACTGGATAAACATTTTATATGCACTGATTTAATTTCAACATAATTATAATAATCTCTTATAATAATACTGTTTTTAATTGAACAATTTTCATTGAAAATGTCCTTATTACCTGAAGCCACATCAATCCACTTTGTGATGATGAGCGCCCTCGTTGATGGCCGCAGGGACTTGTCCTCCAGTATCGTGGTCATCACCTTCATCGTGATATCATTGAACTGGTTGACCGGTGGCAGTGGACGGTCATTGGGTCAACGCCTCGTTTCTTGTCTCTCCTTGACCAAATGCATCCCCAGGCAAGTGCGGAGGAATCACTTTTCTGAACAGCTCCTATGAAGTAGACACAATAATTCCATACAAAATAATTGAATACTACTTGACTATTTAAACAAATGATTCCCAAGTGATGTCATGGAATCGATTAGACGGTGGCAGTGAACGGTCATTGGCGTCAACGCCCTCGTTTCTTGTCTCCTCCCTTGACCAAATGCTCCCCAGGCAGTGCGGAGGAATCACTTTCCATGAACAGCTCCTATGATGTAGACAAAAGAATTCCATACAAAATAAAATTGAATACTACTTGTCTGTTTCAACAAATGATTCCCAGTGATGTCATTGAATCAGTTGACTGTAGGCAGTGACGGTTATTGGGTCAATGCCTTATTTCTTGTCTTTCTTTGACCAAATGCTCCCCAGGGAGTGCTGTAGTATCACCTTTCTAAACAGCTCCTGTTATAAGTTAACAAGCAGATCAGATGGAAGGGATTCCGAATAACTAAATACATACTAAGAATTGTTGTTAGCCCTCGTCCATGGTTACATTACTGAATTAGTCACAAAGACTTTGTCATCGCTTAAATTACATTATTTTGATATTCCCTTAAAATACAATGTCCAACATTCATTGATACATCATACAATTAAGATTTCATACTCACAGCTTCCATTTCTAGATAAAGTCATTTCAATTCATTATCAAACTTACAGCTTCCATAAGGGTTTTGCTGTTCTGCCAGTAGCTTGCTGTTGACTTCTCTAATGGTCGTGGGAAACTAACTATTCCCAAGCATTATGAAGCCTTTGTCATTATTTTCATTTTCATTATTTAAATTTGTAATTCAAACTCTAAGGTAAAATGTTCATGAAATGTAATTGTAAACTTACCGATTCCATGTGGTTAGCTGTTTCTGCCAGTAGCTTTGCTGTCGATCTCCCTGATGTCATGGTAACCAACTCGTTCCCAGCATCATGAAGTCCACCTACATCGCACACCGAGAACTGGAACCTGGGCTGCCCCTCTGGTTCTAGTTTGGAGGTGAAAATGGTTTGAGAAATTATTTGTAAAAACAAACTTTGAATACATTAGGACAAAAAAAGTTAAATTAAACTCTGCTTCATCGCACACTGAAGATCTGGAACCTAGGCTGTCCCCTCAGGTTCTAGTTAAGAAAAACAATAAAATATGTCTTTTGATACAGAATACAATTTTCAATCAAATTACTTTCCCAGCATTATGTAGTCAACTAAATCACACACAGAGACCTTGCAACCTTTACTGCACCTCTGGTTCTTGTTTAAAAAAAAAAAAAAATAACAACATAAAAATGCCATGGAACTGGAACCTTGGCTGACCCTACTTTTGAAGAAAAACAAAATACATCTGAATATTTTGGTTTTAAAGTACTTGGTGTTCATGATAAACGACATCATTTAAATCATTAATCTCAAACTAATCAGCAAATTCATGTTGACATCCATGGCTGCTTAACTGAACAGCCCTTGGATACAGGATAAATACTTGCATACTTCCCAAAATAGTAAACATTTCAAGAGAAGGTGGGCCGATCACTAGGCAGTCGCTGTTAGTGCATAATTCTCCAATCAAAATAGGAAAGAACGTATTAAATGTCTTAGGTGTTTATTCCGACAAGTGCCCAGATACTAAGATAGGCTGCGCTGGATTATACAAAAATAAGTAGTGTTGTGTAGTACCATCAAAAAACTATTTTACTATTTAAGAACACACAGGAGAGAAAGCTCAAATTAAAGACCTAAGCGTACTATCCGCTAAGTAGCTAATGAACATGAAAAAGCTCAAGAAGACGCTTAAATAACCTAGAATGTTCGAAGAAAAAAAATTAAGTTACTCAAATTTCAGAGTGCAGTTTTTAGTCATATGTTTTTGATAGATAAAGTTAACAATAGGTAATGTCTGTTATCTTGATTTATGATAACCCTTCGTAGTAACCTATTTTCAACAGAAAACAGTTGAATCATATTAACCACATGGAAATGTTAAAAATCGATGTGGAAATTGGTCAATATTCATAAAAAAGAGAAAAGATAATATCAATAAACTTTTTTATTTGTTTATATCTGACACTTGGGATAGAAGAAGGAAAGGGAAGAGGGGCGATGATTCAAGTAACTTAAAATCACTGAATGCAGGTGTTGAGGGATAAAGCCTAAGGCCTAACAAAATACATTTTATACAAATGGCTCGTTATTATTATTTATGTTATCTTGAAATATGACAAACAATGTACCCTTTGCATTTATACCCATCGAGACTGGTCCAGAAAATAATCAGATCTATGAAGTATGCATGTTATACAAAAAATTTCAGGGACAAAACACCAGCGCAAGGGCTTTTCCAAGCTCAGTTGGTAGAGCATCGGTCTAGCACATCCAGAGAACTCGGGTTTTGAATCCTTGGAGAGAAACCCTATTTTCTTTGTTATTATTATTAAAATCATTTTGTTCACTATCATTTATATTGAAATTAAATCGTCTTACAGTACATGGGTTTAAGGAAATAATAGGAATGCTTTTATCTTGACACTTGGAATTGGATGAGGGAGAAGAAAGGGTGATAACACTCACAGGACACCTGCGAAACACTTTGGCAGGTTTCCTGAATGTTCAAGGGAGTTACCATGTGCAACCATGATTGCCCGCTTCCTTCCTCCTCCTCCCTCTACGGGACACTTTCTTTATTTGGCCCTGGGGAGGAATCGAAGCGGGCCGAGAAGAAAATAGAAATATTTCCCTCTTCGTGTACATCTAGATCTCACTCCGATTGCGTCATGCCTAACGCACATCCTTATCGGGTCTTTCCAAATTCTGCTTTGGAAATCAAAGCTATGTAGCCTAAACAGTTATCAAAAACATTCATATTACTTGTCTGGAGATTTCCCATATATTTAGATTATTTTCAGGAACCATATTTTTTTTTTAAAGTGTCATGTTTGCATTTCCACAGGATCTTACCTGGATATTTTTTTCAAAACTTTTTTTTGGGATATCTCAGCTGTCGTATCTAAAAAATACAAAGGCACATATCCCCTTGAATATGGGAACCGGGTGGTGATGTGTACAAATTCTATGGCGATTTCAGAAACTTGAAGGGAACGAGTTTAATGTGGTTCTTTTTAATTTGTTGACCGAGAATCACAATGGGGGGAGTGCTTTTATGTTCTGAAACTATTATCAGGGAACTCAATTTCAAATTTTGAATTTTTATCTTTGCAAGATCTAGCCCAGAAGACACTTTTTCATTATTTATTTGGGAAATCTGGGAAAATATGACTGAAAGTTGGTTAATTCTTAAAATGTGTAAATAAGCAAGACGTCAAGAGGCTGGTCAAGTTCTCTTAATTAGACCATCTTTACAATTATTCTGCTAATAGAGTCACATTTTTATACCAACGGGTAACAGGAACTTGCAACATAATGTTTTGAAAAATTTTGTTGTGTATCCTCACTTAAAAAAAAAAAAAAAACAAGAATACAGACAGGATATATTCCACTATATTTAGATCTCTTTTCTCAGGAACTTAATCTCCAAAATTGTGTCACATTCACAGTATATATCTCCCCGTGATCTCGTCCCCATAA
>JBAMJV010011557.1:0-48086 GCA_037951105.1 Echinarachnius parma | reverse complement strand
GCAGTAGACCTGAACGTCATAATACTAGTAAATGAAGACAAAAAAAAGACAGAGAGAGAAAAAGAAAGAAACAAAGTTTGTGCGGTGTCTTATTAATATATCCTCAAAGTTGAGAGACCGCGAAAACTAAGCGGGGTAACGATAAAGTAAAGTCGTGAATTGAAGTAGGCGTGACAGAAAACTTTGGCACGCGCCGCGTTCCCGAACGGGCGACGCGACGATTGACGTGCCTCGTAAACCGGCGCGGCGGCACGCGCGGGGGCGGACTGTATGGTATGCAATACAATCCAACTTGGAGCACAGCACTCTCTTTGTACTCATTAATATTATAGCGAGACAAGTTTACCAAGCTTTATGACAGCACTTAGCTTGAACTGTCTTGACTGGCCAGGCTGACTGACTGACGATTAATAGGTGGCAACTATTGCACTGTGCGTTCGTGTCAAACATCACATCCCAGCCATCAAGAAGTTATTTACCAATTAGCAACCGACACTTTAACAGATCAACTCGTCGAGTAGATACTTAAATTAAGTGATAGTTACCTAAACAAATTTTAGATCGTTACTTCAGGTTGACTTCCTCAGATGCGGTGCGTCTTTTAATAGTTTGGCTTGGACGTTATCTTGATTAGATCAATAATAATACTTTCTCATTATTCATTCTCGAAGATGTGTGATGGTCGCATTTTAGCTTTCTCCTTTGTATGTGCCAAATTTGCCTAAGGATGACCTAGCTTTATGGAATGTGCCAGAGTGATGATTTGTGATTATATCGATGATTATTGGAGTTGCTCTTCTGTGGTTGCTAAAACACATTACATCTAAATTTGTATTCCAATCGCTTATGATCATACAATTGACTTAAGGAGCCAATATGGATGCTATAAGAGTGACCACTCACTTATTATGGATTTATATCTTTGGATTGCTATGTTACACCCGGATTGGTAAGTTGTTATGTTGTCTCTCGATGTGTTGGCCGGTATTCTGAAGTCGCAGTCCTGTTTAACTAAACAGTTGTTTAACAGACACGACTTCAGAATACCGGCCATTATCTCCGTATCCATCTCATCACTAAATTCTTTGTTATATTTATTTTGTAAATCATACGATCTACTTATTGTGTTCATCATATTTAAGCATTCAAAAGGTTCAACGTGACTTTGTTGAAATTTGTTTCATTCGTCTTATAACATTACTACGGATGCGGGAACCAACAATACCGAGTACTACCGGTTGAATTGTGTTTCATTTAAGTCATATTTTTCGTTTAACAATAATACTTTTACATTATTTACAAAAAAAATGTTAATTTGTTGGCAAAACATACACTTGCCGTTTCTTTCTCACAAACAACCAATCATCAAACCATTTTTCCAGCCTGGACATCCTTTTCACCTTCCAAAAATAGGTGCTGCGATGCAACAGACAAAAATGAACCCATTGAGGACGATTCTTGGTATATATAGGACTTCTTGGTCATTTCTCGGTATTACGTAATACCGCCTTCCGTGAAATCCGTTGGCGAAATTGAATGCAAATAGTGTGTTTTTTTTAAATTGAATGCTAAAAGTGGTAAATCACTCGACCGAAGAGCTAAATCGTATGAACAAAATGCAATTTTGAACCACAATTGCAAGCCCTCAGCTCAATTTCGCGAAATTGAATGACACGCTTGTCAAAACGAATGAGAAGCTTACGAAATTGGCCGAGAAAACCTATATTATTGATATAACCTCCCCGCTCCATATAAACCACAGCTCCGCTAGTTTCGGGAGCAGTCCTAAATGATGGCAACCCCCCCTAAAAAAAACAAAAAAAAAACATCGTTTTTGTTTCTTCATATTTTTGAACGATGTGCATAGTTAAACAATGTCGGACACATAAAACATTTTTTTTTTGTGAACCCGGCTCCACATGCATGAATGAAATCTATAATAATCAGTGAGTGATGTCGATGTTTAGGGGAAAATGTATCCGATTTGGGGTTCGTTTAGATAGATTTTACTAGCCCAGAATCAGCGGTTTAAACGTGTTCCAGCCGGTCGATTACCATTAGCCTCATACACGTTTCAATACGCTGATTCTGTATTAGGTAAGTGTATTTAAACGCATATACTAAACCGAATCTATCCTACCTTGATTAGGCCCGTGTAGATAACACATTATTATTCGCATATGACATGTATGTGTGACGGAATTGGAAGCGGTCAGTGTCACTGCAAAGATATCAACAGTTTTGTTATTACAAGAAATTTAACGTATAGAAAGAATTGATACTCTACATATAGTCTACTATAATCATCCTTACTGAGAATTATACGAATGCCATTATGCACATTACCGATACAATTCAAATGAGCATGACGGGGGCTAAGGGCAGTAGGTAAATGCACCACAATGCACCACAATATTAACATGATTAACAGATTAAAGGAAGGCTTACTTAGAACTACAATGGTTCTCTTATACCTTGTAGTGTTCGTATTTACAATATAAACATGGAACATGTTTTGGTTTTTCGAATTTCCCATTCGTTGCAATGATATTTACGATTGAAGTGTTCTGCTTTTTGATTATCCACTGGAAAGTAATAACTATGTACAAAGTCAGTGCAATGGGTTAGCAAATGTCACTTTGCATTATCGCTCATTACTCGGCCATGTGGATGTGGTGTGGCAAGATTGGTAGAGCGCGCGCTTTCCAATCATGAGATCCCGAGTTCGAACCCTGCCCACTGCCTTTGTCCTTCAGCAAGACAATATTTATCCACAAATGCTGCTCTCTACCCAGGTGTATGAATGGGGGACCCGGTAGGAGGTGAAAGCCTATGTGAAGGATCTTCTCAATGCCCATGAGCCGCTTGGAAGGAATGCTCCCCAGGGAGTGGAGATGGTGCACAAATGTGTGCCGGTTTGCATTGTATGACCGGGGGTAACATTATCATTGTAAAGCGCTTAGAGATGATTATCAATCATATTAGGCGCTATATAAATCGAGTATATTATATTATGATTATTATATAACATCCACTCCACGTGATATATAGTTTGTACACATTACTCAGTGGACATATCATATCACATAATGCATTTTGATCAAGCCATTCACCACATTTTGCACCTGTAAGCAAAGTTAGTAGATCCCTTTAAGAATAAACAAACAGACGTATTATATGAATTTTGATAAAAATAGGTTATACAATCATTAATACAAATTATAGTTTGATTTATGTAATATTTGTGTGTGGTTTGAATAAACTGAAATGAATTGAATTGAAATAAAAAAAATAATAACATCAAACGTTAAAGAAATAGGGGACGTTGTTTGATATTATACGCTCTTATTTATATTAAACACAACTAATCCTACGGAAAACGATATGTTTCCCCATTTTGATTTCGGCCTGACGTATACATAGAATATATAAACACATTTATGCATTGATCATCAAACGTTTAATTCATTTGCTACTGTTTTTGTTATTGTTTTTAGTTGATCTTTTCACACGGTACTTCGTTGATCGGTGGAAACATATTATACTACTTCACTCTAAATGTGTATATATACATTTATATGCTGCACCTATACATTACATGAGATGCACAACAGATGGTTTAGGTATCACCCACACATTGATGGAGACTCAATCGGTTCAATACGTGTGAGTGATGGAACGCGAAGCACGCGTGCACATTAAATTGAGTTATTTATCAACGACGTGCCGATGTACGTTAACCCATTCGTAACAAACGGTTTTGGTTTTGGTTCATAACACGCATTGCTCGTAGACCTGAGCCCGCGTGCGTGCTAGAATGAGTTAAAATGATCCATTGAATATAAAATCACCTATTTCCAGAAGCGATATTCGAGGCTTGAATAATATAATAGAACGATATGATTGTAAAATGAATCCAAATGTCGTGTGACAGTTTCAAAGAAAATGAACGCTGTTTTCCTAGTGAAAGAATGCAATTTGATGTGAGGATTTTACTACTATTGTAAAATCGTTCCGGGAGGCTTCCACGTTATCATTAACATCTCCATAATTAGAGGCAAAAATGAAAACCCATTTCATTCTTCTGTTACCATGGTTACCATAAAGCCAAGAACTATGTAAACTATATACACGAGAAATGCGAAGCTCCAAGTGATTTGGGGGTGATTTTGACAACGTTTTGTGCCTGGAAGTTCTACGAAATCATATATTTGTAATGAATACGCCATTATAGGAAAAGATAAGTATACTGGTACGTTAGAACAAAGGAGCTTCAATTTAGCCCCTTGATAAAACGCGTAATTCAAGCTGCTAAAAGGTGTAAGTTGAATCAATAACAAATAGTTGTTATCCATTCTTCCCCATGAGCTCTTTGTAAACGAAATAGTCTTCAAATTCGATTTACAACTCTGTTTACATTCAACTAGCAACATCTAACACAATACAATGATATTCAGGCACCGTAATCTAACAACACTTATAAAAATGATTAAATGTGTTTGCTTTGCAACATTAATATTCCGTAGACATAATTTGTATGATAATGTTGAAGCCATGCACTTTGGTATCTTTTCACCTGTTCATCAATATCATAATATAATGTATACATATCAAATGTTATAATAGTGATACCACAAACAGTATAGTACACGCCCACAACTTACATTATATTCGAATGTTTGTGATGTTATACATGGTACGGCGTGTGCCTAAAGTTTATGTGCGGTTGTCTGTGAAGAAAAAACACTCTAAAACAAACCCGTTTATCGTGTTCTGAAATATCATACATTTTTGTGGAAATAGCAACCGTTAATAAAGACCGTAATGAATCATGTATATTTTGCTAATTTTTTGAAATATTTATATAGCATTATGGGAAAATAACAAGTTAACAACTATAAACAAAGCCGGTAATAATTATGTGCTGGTTTTAAATGACATCCGAGCATTTGTCATCCAACATAATGACATAAGATTAAAGTGATCCATTAACGTCATAAGATTCTTTTCCAATTAATGTGATATCTGAGAATTTAATAATAATTATACACAGTGAGAATAAAGTGAACATTTATGTCAGATTGCGTAACCTACTGCCAATTGATTTTGACTGTAACCAAAAGGCGTTCCGGAACCCTTTTCGTTCAATCATACATATCTCTATAGTTAGGGAGACAGTTGGCACTTCAAACCCGATTTGATTATTCTGCCATCAAACAACATGGTACAAGCAGCAGCTAGAGTAATGTGGAAGCTCAAAGTGCTTTCGATTGAATTTTGACAAAATAATGGATCACTTTATTGGGAAGTAGGAAGTGTTGAATTGCAGGTGGAAATACATGCGAATAACATGTTTACATTATCACGTTAGAATATTTACGTAACATAACATAACATAACAAACACAATCATGACCGTGTCATTACAGTTAAAGCAGGTAAGTGTTATTTCCTTACTGATGTAAGCATGCACACCGGGTTAAATTCTGACAGTGCACTGGGTGACTAATTGGGTCGTTGAGATAAACATTCGAAGGATTAAAATAAAAAAAAAACAATAACATTAATTTTTAATAATTTGAGATAATTTAAATAAACTTGTGAAATGAATACGAAAATGTGACTGTGATACTTTTAATCATATCTTCGAAAAATATACCTTGATAGGCAATGCCTATCACGGGCAATGCCTATCACGGGCAATGCCTATCACGGGCAATGCCTATCACGGGCAATGCCTATCACGGGCAATGCCTATCACGGGCAATGCCTATCACAGGCAATGCCTATCATAAAAGAAAATTATATACTCGATTTATATAGCGCGTAATATGATTAATAATAATCTCTAAAAGCAACGCTCGAAATTAACTTTTTTTGCTGGTGGCCCGGTCGGGCCAGTAAAAATAGTATTTTTCAAATTTTGGTGGCCCGAAACCAGAATCTGCTGGCCCGAATAAATAAAGAAGAACAAAAGTTAAATGACTAGTTTAAATGAAGTTTGTCTAGAGACAGAGTTGAATCTTAGTCATTATTAGGTGAATTATTGAAAATGTCATACTTAAAATCACAATCTATAACTGCAGAAATGAAACCCAACATTGAATCAGTTCATTCTCATCTTGGAGACACCAAATTATGAAATCAAGGGAGTTTCCATGTTCGTTTTTGTCAACTTTTGAAACTTCATATCACTAACCAAAAAACACATGTATGGGACTGGCCTTTAAAAATCGGCAAAATAATTCATAATTGGCAAGCATTATCAATTTGTCAAGACAATATTAGATGAGTAAGCACAACATTCATACCTTTTTATGATGATTCCTTCATAATATCTGTAAAAATGGACTATTATTATGGTCTGAAAAAAGAATTATAACCCCGATCTTGCAGAAAAAAAATTGCACACAAAAACTATCGCGAGCGTGCAAGAGGGATTGCTGACACAAACAACATGCATAATTTTAATAAGGGCTGAGATGGGGGAAGAGAGAGGGGGAGAGAGAGCTAGAGAGAGTTGCGTCTTTTTATTTTGCATGCGCTTTGCGCGATTTCATTGATTTACGATCGCTCTCTCTTCTCTTTTTGAATCACAAATCAAGCGTTCTTTGTGAGGTAACAAATTTGCAAATAATTCACTTGATTGTCTGCACAATGGTTTCAACATTTGGTGGCCCGATCGGGCCAACAAACATTGGTAAAATGATTTTTTTACTGGCCCGACAGCAATTTTTACTGGCCCCGGGCCATCGGGCCTGTGCTAATTTCGAGCGTTGTGACTAAGCGCTTTCCAATTGTATGGTTATCCCGGTCATAGGATACAATGCAAACCAGCACACATTGTGTGCACCATCTCCACTCCCTGGGGAGCATTCCGTCCAAGCGATGGTATCGTTGATGGTAAGCATCATGTTATACTCGGTTGTGCTTATTCTCCATGAAATAACAACATTCCCATAAATGTACAATACAGCAACGACCTCTTGATTTTAATTTATTTATTCATGTGGTCCACACTTTTTCACCACAAGAACATGTATACATAGTTCAAAGGCATAAACAAAATAACACAATATTTTATATTTTGTTATAGTTGATAGAAGCATGATGTGATGTTGTTATGAGATGGTGATTTACACTTGTCTTCTTTAATGTAATACTCGGCTCATCTCCCACAAGCCCATTACTTACACGTATATTAGATGATAAGATACCTGAGCCACCAGACTCGGACCACACCCGATCAGATTGCCCGTATCAATCAATGTCTTAATCACTCCTATAGGCCTAACGTACTTAATGAGTTCAGTAAGGCCCGGTCACATATCACCGGATGGCGTTAACGGATGCCCGACGGAGAGTAAAATGTTCAATCCATTCGTCGGATTCGTCTCCGTTTGTATTCGTTTCTTGTTCGTTCCTTGTCAGGCGGGATGTACGTTGTTCTATCCGGCGGAATATGTTGTGCATGAAGCAATAAAGACGACTTTCACCACCGGAACATTTGATTTCGCATATTTTCTATTCGTCGGGTATTCGTTTATTATATCAGGTGATATGTGACAGGGCTGTATACCATTGGAGGTAGTGGGTGGAAGAGATGTTAGAAGAGGGGGTATAAGGGGGTACCAACGCGACCAGAACGAACACAATGTACTGTATCACTGTGTGAACACAGTGTGTTACACACTGTGAATACGGCCGTAGTTGACACAATTTGAGTATAACACGGTGTTCACAGTATTTCACACATTGTGAGCACAGTATTTAGCACAATATGACATGTATGAGTAGAAGGCGTATTACAATGTGTTTACAGAGTCGCATTCACAGTGTGTTGAGTGTCAACACTTTAAACATGATCGACTGATTATAGTGCGTTATCACAGATTGATTACACTCGGATCCACACTCAAACATAATCAAAAAACACATACACACACAAGCACGCACGCACAAAACGAACGGACGAACAAACAAACAAACAAACACACAAACAAACACACAAACAAACAACCACACATACACACATTTACACAGTCACGCGCTGCACATAAATTTAATTCGATTTATCGATTTTGATGTGTTCAACATGTTTAATCAGCGTTATTACGTTCGTATGTATTTCTCTTGTCTGTCTGTGGACGATGCTTTAATCTGCCTTGTCTCGTCTCATCCCCGTCTCGACTGTGATCATATTCCATCTCTTGTATATATCGTGTACCTGGATACGTGAGCGATACCGGAAACCATATATATGGTTCTTCCCGTGTTCTATGCTTTCGATATATTTGCCGATTCACTTACAGTTGGAATTAAAAGTCTTATTTGTTATAAAATTGGCTAAGCGAAGATTTAGCGTTAAAAATGAAATAATGATGACATTATTATGTGTATTTTTATAATTATGGACCTTGGAAGAAAAGAAAAAAAACTCTGTCTGAGTGGTTTGAATTATTATGTCTCGACTGTGATCATATCCCATGTCTTGTATATCGTTCACCTGGATACGTAAGTAATACAGGAAGCCATATATATGGTTATTTCCAGGTTCTGTCTATACGAGCAGGTCCGATAGATGTAATGGTGTCAAACACTTTACAACATATCCGGTATAGTCTGCGCGAGAAAAATCGTTGCATCAATAATTAGGTCAACTTTTGTAAAATATTGCTGATATATCTACTTATTTAATTACAGTTTAATAAAATTAATGAGTAAATCGGTCTTATTTGATATAATAACAAGAAAATCGCATTTGTCAAACAATGATATTGTGAATAAAATCGTTTTGTTTGCATTTGCTCCATGGGGGGAAAATTAACATAATGTTGAAATAAATCAATGTCTTAACATTTTGCGTATTCGTTTAATTTGTATCACGCATGTAAGTCGTTACAGTACATCACATAATACACTTCAATTAATCAAACAATCACCCAAACAGCCCCCAAACAAACTAACAAGCAAACAACTAACCAACCAACCAACAAAACAACCAGTGGCACCTAAAATAACAACGAAACACTCAAACAAATAAAACAAACACAATCAAGTAAATAAGCAAAGAAACACACAAACAACATGGGATATACAGTATATTATATTATGTTGCAGCTTTCAAAAGGTTGGCAGATGATCGTGGCGCACTCTGACAAGAAATATTAAGATTTCTTGTTAATCTAAGCCAAAATGCATCATCCATGCTCTATTACGGTAATATCCCAAGACATGCAAGAAGGTAAAGTTATTACTTTCGTTAGCGTAACAGTGCTCAATGAACCCTGCCCAATCATTGTACGGAACACTAATCATTCGTATCCAAAATTTAATAATGATCTCCGTATGGTCGATTGATGTTTGGGTTGAAGGTGAAGTAGGTCTATATTAAGGTGGTGAACCCAAGAATTAATACACAGGTTTTTTTTTTAAAGATGTGAAATGAGGGGGGGGGGGGGGGGGGGGGATGCCGGAAAGAACATACTCATCCACAGTGTGAACACAGTGTGAACACACTGTGGACCACAATGTTAAAGTTTTCACAGTGAAAACCAACTCACACTGTGAACACACTGTGAGGGCACTGTCGCCACAGTGTGAAATTGCCTGCGTTCACTGTGTGTACAAAGGTGCGCTCACACTGTGTGTGTCAGCAATTTCACAGTATGCTCACAGTTCACAGTGTGAGATGGCTTTCGCACTATGAAAACGTTCGAATTTAACATTGCGGTCCACACTGTGAAACACAGAGTGTTCACACTGTGTTCATACTGTGGATGAGTGTGTTCTTTCCGACAAGGGGTGGGGTGTAATGTTCATGGGATAGGCCGAAAAGACGTTACCATAGTCGGTTGAGAAGGAGAAGGGTGCTGATCACCTTTGTTCCTTGGAGATAATGTTATATTTTGGGAGACTTTGGATAGTAACCAAATGTAACTCTCTTTAATTTTTGATGAATATTTTAATCACAATCGCAAAAGGGGGTGAGCGTCCTCTCTTTGATGGTTGGTATTGTAACTTTTTAGGGTTAATTTGCTTGAATTGGCAATTTTGGGCAAAATAATACATTTTGCATCAATCAAGGCATGTAGATAACCACATATAATTCATAATCATATAACCTCGTTAGAAGGCTTTCTTTAATGCCAATCATTTTTAAGCATGTTATTAGAGCCAGCAAGTTTCGAACATAAAGATTCAAAATTGTGGAATATATCCGAATTCGAGAATTATATCGTGTTTATCGTGTGTTCACTGAAACGCAAATGCCAGTAATGTATAGTAATGTATTTAAAATGTATAGTTAACACTTCAAAACCAAATTTAAAACCAAATTGACCGATGCCCGCTGTATTCAATCCCTCACGTTGGGTAATTATGTTGTCGAGCTGTATAACTACAAACTGTTTCTAATTAGAACATTAGGAAGTAGGAGTTAATGATCCGAAATGAGCTAATGAAGTAAATCCGATCTCCTTATTAATCTCTCACGTTTTAATGTGCTACAACTTAACGATTTTTACAGCTATACACAATTTATGGCGAATGCTATACTAAACAGCGTAATTTATAAGTAGTCTTTAAGAGGCGTGGCGTGGTCGGATTATTATTAGGTATTCATAATCTTCGAACTATTTGTTCTTCTTTCTTTCGTTGCTTACCTCGTATGTGAGAATGGTTGTATTTCCGTCTATATTTGTGTTCTTAAAGGGATAGTTGAGTTCTGGTAAGGAGAGTACAGTTTTGGTGAAACTGAAATTTTAGTAACCAAAATCTACATCATTACATTACAAACTAATAGTTATAACTAGAAAGGAACACAAAATTACAAATGACGTAGTAAAGATCATGTTATCATTCAAAAAGAGCCGTTAAAACGTAAGAGGGCGCTCTCTAAACACTCATCGGTTTCAACCATTTTGAATAAAACATTGTGCATGTGATGCTTTGTTGAAATAGTGATTAGATAGAGAAATAACCAACAACTATTTAAATACCTATTTTGTAACTTTTTGAAAAGATGAAGCATTTTTTTGAATTTTTAACGGCTGGTTCAAAATTCTCTAATAAACCTGGGGCCCCGGGTTTATTACAAATTGTTATATTTATGGATATTTCAGCCGTCTCTGAACCGATTTGATCAAACAAAGATGATTTTATTATTGGAATATTATGCTCTTTCGAATTTTACACTCAGTTTTTCATTACCTCACAATCAATTTAAATTTATTTTTACATGGCTGATTATGCCATCCTAGAAGTTGACGTTTTAAAGTAAAGCAGTATTAATATGTTTATGTCTTTGTATATCAAATTTGATATTTATATGTTATTTGTTTGTATGACTTTGTAAAATTGTACGCAATTCAGCTTTTTAGCTGCCATGTACTTTTATTCAATAAACCATTTTCAATTCAATTCAATTCAATTAAAAAAAAAAAAGTAGTCTAGCGCCCTCTCTACCAAAACTCAACTATCCCTTTAATAACTTTTTTTCTTTGTATGTAGTTGTTATTTAAATTGTGATATAATTATGTGCACTATGTTTATTCATAGATTTGATTATCATAAGTTATATATTTTGTAATATTTTATTGTTTTGTACGTTTCATGTTAGTGTTTTTAATTGAAGGTATCTTTGTGTTATGATAAACTTTTCCCTTGATAAAGGGATGGAATAAGATTTATATTGAATATACAATATGCATGATATAGGATCAATGAATGGGATTAACTAATCCACATTGAACCTTTTATTTTGTACATTGTGCGCATTACACATGTTCAACAATACAAACAAGGCTCGTTTCCTTATGGCCCGGTCAGATATCAACGGATAGCGGAAACGTATGCCCAACGAATAGACAATTTTCGAAATTAAATTATCCGGTGATGAAAGTCGTCTCCATTGCTTCATGTACAAAACATAGAACAACGTACATCACCGGACAAGGAACGGACAAGAAACGTATAGAACGGATGGGAAATTTAGCTCTCCGTTTGACATCCGTTTGCGCAATCCGTTGATATGTGACCGGGCTATTAGTGTAATTTGTTAATGTGGGTAAACTTAAACTGTGGAGTAATGTTCAAATGTTAGTAAAAGCAGTTTAATAGGGATGTATAGTAACTTTGATGACATGCGCAAAAGTAACGAATAGTTGATAAAATGTGTATGTTTGTAATATGATATGTCCGCTGAGTAATGTGTTAACATTTCACTTTAATAAGTATGAATGTTATGTCGAGTAATGAGCGAAAATCCAAACTGAGATTTGTGTACTCATTGCATTGACTATGTACACACTTATAACTTTCCAGTTGATAATTAGAAATCCGAACATTTCAATCGTGAATACCATTTTTAACGAGAAAGGGAAATTCGACAAACCGAAACCTGTTCCATGTTTCTATCATGGTCTATTGGTAATACGAATACAACAAGGTATAGGAGGAACGCTAGCGTTCTAAGTAAGTTTTGTAGATTTGGACAATTATGTTACCAGATCCCTCTATACATAACGTCGCCAGTGAGAGATGTGTCATAGTGACGTTACTGTCATCACATAGATTCTGATGGGGGCTGATGGGGGTGTTTCTCTTCAATAATCCAGGATTACAGTGGGATTAGGAAAATCAAAATCAAGGGATTATTTTTTCTCTCAGCGGGTGTCGGGCAGGTTCATTTTAAGCTGGTGCCACTATAAGGCAGATATTAATATTACAAAAATACATTAATATCTACAGATCTAGCGGCTTTAGTTAGAGTAATCGCTTGTGGTGTATTTTTACTTTATGTTGTGTTAGTTTTTCTTCTTCGTCTTTATCTTCATTTGTAGTTTTACATGAATAAAATGACATCCTTTTAAAGTGGACGTGACTCCCACATGCATTATATGCTACGGAACAGTTAAAGGGATCTAGTAACTTTGTTGACAAGTGCAAAAAGTGATGAGTGATTAATAACATGTGTATTGGTGTGATCTGATATGTCCACAAAGTAATGTGTGACAATTTCACGTTAATTGGAATATGTTTTTTGGCCGATAAATGAGCAAAAAATGCAAAGTGATATCCACTAACTCATTGCACTTACTTTGTACACGGCTAAAATTATCCCGTAGACAGTTTGAGCACTTCAATCGTCAATATCTTTTGAACGAAATGGAAATTTGAAAAACCGAAACCTGTCCCGTGCTTTTATTGGTAATATGAATATGACAAGGTATATGAGAGAACCACTAGAGTTCCAATTAAGTTTTAAGGATTTGGACAATGTTACTAAGTCCCTTTTACCCCGGACCTAATAAATAAGGTATGGGCAAACGACCAATATCCTGACTAAATTGCATAGCACGGAAACTGTTGACAAGTATCCCCACGACTATCCATTATAACCTGTTAACTCGGTGTTTGACCGGACGGTAATTTACCGATTTGTCCGACCAGCAATTTGGTCAATTTCCAATCAGAATTTAGGGGCTTATGATTAGGATTGGGGATTCAAATTTAGTTTACACTATTATTTACGCAGTACGTCTTTTTTTTTTTTTACTTGGTCTAACACTGCTAACATATGACAAAATTAACCCGTTAATGTGCAATCTGACAGTATCAATTGTGATGAAATACTCGAAAACATATTTCAGTCAATTATTCCGCGAACTATTTTGAATATTAGTTTGGTTGTCAGTAGATATCAACATTTACTTGCAAAACAAAAGTCTGCAGTTCAGTTTTTAGTAGCTAACAATGTTTAATTTCTGGTATTTCTGGTTAAAAAAAAAACGCGGCTGTTTCATATTCATAGGCGTCTCTGTGCAACATACATCGTTACTCACGCAACCACATGCAATATCCTTCGAAATTACACCGTAAGAGTCAAGGGTGAGGGGACCAGATCGTTCTAGCTAGGGTGAAAATAATATTGTTAGAGATCAAAATGATCAAGACAATGTGAGGTTATGAAATTATGCGACGAAAGTTGAAGGCCACGAACACAAACAAGTAAATTCTCTACTTGTCATTAATTAGCGTATACAACAGAAACTGACAACAGCAATCAAATTATCTCATTTTCTTCGCAGGTGCTCGATTAAAAAAAATACCACGCACATGAAATGACATGCCTGCGATGGGGGTGGATGATTTAAATTAACTAAATATTTTCAACCATCAAGGAAACTGACTAGGAATATTTTAATGATTGAAAATGAGCAAAGAAAAATAGGCTTCGCCGGGAATCGAACCCGAGACCACCGGATTGCTAGACCGGTGCTCAGCCATCGAACCACATTTTCAATCATTTAAATATTTCCAATTCACTTATTGGGACAGGTGATGTATCATGTGTGGGAGGGGGCACATACTATATGTATTTCTTTATTTTTTAAAGGATTGTTTTATATATTCATTGTTATTTTTTTTAAATAGGGGGGAGGGGGGAGGGGGGGGGGGGGCGTGCCCCCGTGCTCCCCGTAGCTACGCCACTGCAAGTCTATCTAGACGCACCCTATTGCCTGCGCCGACAACATTAGGGAGTACTTCATAGTGATACATCTCCTTCATGGCGCATTCCAATCCGCTTAGACGCCGGCCGTGGCGACTGGCATGTACATTATAGTTTAGAAGTTGCTGGCCTCACGTTGCTAGACTACCGTACGGGGCCCCCCGTGCCTCACATGGGGCGTAGCGAAATAAGGGGGGGGGGGGGGGCGGCAGGAGGGTATTGTTACGTCTACCACTGAACACATGTGCGGACCACTTATAGTACCAATCCATTTTCAATGAGTAATTATCAAACCGTTTAACCTATTCACTACGAAAACCTGGTATACTAACATGTATTACGTGTATAGAGATTGCACAGCCTTGATCTGCCTCGTATAGTCGACGGAGAAACCTTGCCTACAATTCCTCCTTCGGTATGTGTTGACTGTGTAGGTACCCGTGCGCCTCTTGAGGCCTGGAACTATCAACAATCAGCCTTCAATTCTTAGCCATATGAATCAAGCTCAAGTATATTAACGATGCATTTTGATTACGGTATACACTTGAAACATGTTGTTAAGATGACACTGAGATAGGTTAAGCACAATTTTAGGCTTTGTTTTCATTTTATCTGCAAAACTTTTGAAATATTTTTGTTCACAATAGTATGCAGTTGCAGCGGACAAACGCGCATTAGGCGAGACACAAACCAACCTCAGATATATTTACACGATGCAAGCATCATATCAAAAGTTGTACTTATTTCGTGTTTCAGTCATGATTTGTACATATAAACTATAGTATACAGTGGAATAAGACATAACAAAGCGAAACTAGTGCCCGCTAGGACAGATATGTCTGGCTTGCGTATACATTGTTGAGAACTTGTTTATTATAAGATAATGGCTCAATGATAGAGCACCGGTCAAGCAATCCGGAGGTCTCGGGTTCGATTCCCGGTTAAGCCTGTTTTTTCTTTGCTCATTTTCAATCATTTAAAATTTGGCTAATCAGTTTCCTCTATATGTTTGAATAAGATAATAGAGTTACAGATGTACATGTGCAGATACAGATGTTTCATCACTCGTGTTGGGATGTAGTCATACTCATCAACTTATAATTCGTCATATGATTCTCTTGACCTACAGTAGTACTCGGTACAAGAGTACATTAGGGCCTGATTGACTTGTTGTGTTGATCGTCTATGCTTACGGTTTGTTTGTACAATTGATGCATGATATACACGTGTACATGTGCATGACAGTGATCATTATTAGAGAACCAAATTAGTATAATGTAATACCGTATTAATTATTTTAAACAACTTGTACTTTGATACGCGCTTTTGGTAGTGGACGACTGCCTTCTGAGAAACCGCTCGGTCAGATTTTGTTCTGGCTTGCCTGACATTGTTTATTTAGAACCTTTACCCATGACAACGCATAGTTGTGACGTCACACGTATCAATATCAATGTTTTCTCTATATACTGTACATGTATATAGCAGTGGACATACACAGACTGTCATAACAATACATAATCATATAATAAACTCTTATATAGCGCATTTCCAATTAAAAAACTGTTGGATGCGCTTTACAACCTTTCCAAAAATGTAATTTTCAACAAAAATAATAATTATGTCTTCAAGTTCCTTTTAAAAATGTCTAATGCGGGGAGACAATCTCAAATCAACTGGGGAACTGTTCCACGCTGTAGGGCCAGCAAAACAAAAACTACGTTCTTCACCCTAATACACAATGTTAGTTTTCATTGAATATTAGTGTACATGGGTATCATTTCAAAATATTCTAACATACACAACAATGCAATCATTTAATTAGTAATGTTTGTTTTTTATAATCATGATAATAGAGTTACAGACTTACAGATGTTTCATCACCCTGATCGAGACGTCATTGCTCATCTATTTAATGATATCGTGTCATATGACTCTCCTGACCTAGTATTCGATAGAAGTACATTGGGGCCCGTTAATGCTTATAGGTCACAAATGCTCCAATTTGGGCTACGGCGCCCGTACGATGCCACTTTTAGGTGAAATCTTGCGGGAATCTTAAGGCGCCCGCAAGGGTGCCGTGGCTATCGTGCGGTCGCCGTTGCATTTTTTCCTCGCCGTACGATGTCAAAAAATTGTTTAACGCGGAGTTAAAACAAAAAATGCATCGTACGATTTTTAACTTGCCGTAAGCCCGTAGACACGTCGTAGATAGCATCGCACGGGCACTGTACGGGCCCAGCACGGACACCATAGCATTTTCCCGAATATCGTACGATTTTGCGACTGAATTTGGGGCCACTCAAATCGCACGATATCGTAAGAGTATCTTGCGATGCACGTACGGGTCCCGTAAGGCGTCCGTACGAGCGCTCAGATTGTAAGTACGGGAGCCGTGCGATTTAATTTCGCTTGAACTCCCCAAATCATCGTACGGTCCCCGGCAAATATGTGACCGCTACACAAAGATATCGCAGACATCGTACGATATCCCAACTCCACGAAATCGTAGAAAATCCGCCGTAGGTACAACAATCGTACGGCACCCGGATCATTTGTGACCGAGGCATTACTTGGTGTGTTGTTTACGGTCTGCTTGTAAGAAGATGATACATGCACGTATAATAAGTTTGCAAATGTACATGATAAAGAGCTGCAACATATTCATCAAGATAATATGATGTAAGAAAACAACAATAACAAAACAAAGATGTCAGACTTAATTATATAAACGATAGTGATAATGATAACATTTATTATGATCATACTAATGCTAATTGTGTAAATCAATATTATTACTGGAATATTAATACCGAAAATCTAATTCACTGAAAAATTACGATCGGTTCTTGCATTATGATACAAAAATGCATTTAAACATTTCAGAAAAGGGCGTACTAATAAGACCAATTCATTCTCTATTTTTTTTGTGCCGAATTTGCGAATAATTTATTTAGGTCTCAGAAGTAACACCCTACCCAAGCTTACTATATCATTTATATTTGTTTTGTTAATAATGATGCAATTTACTTAATTAAAAGTGGGTTAATCCTATCTAATACTGCACATTTTCCTCAGACACGTCACTCTAAATTTTCAAATCGGACTTTATCTTAATTGATGACCCCAATTTGCGTAACCCAAATGGCGTCTCGGCTACCAAGATGGGTAACGTCTGTCAGCAACACTCAGCTTGTAGGACGGTTGATCTGTTAAAAGTTGTCTTTATTTATAGCTTTATACGAATTTTCCAGAATGTTATTTGAGACTTCAACCATGCGTTTCAACCGAAACTTGTGTTGAAATGTTTTGACTGGAGTTCAGTTCAGATTATATCTATTTTCCCCAAAAATCAAATTAATAATATATGACATTGTACAAAACAAATATAGTTAACATTGTCTAAAATTGATCTAACTAAGCACAAAGAAGACTAAAATCATACAGTGAATATCATTGTTGCACTGTGCCCCCCCCCTCACCCCCCCCCCCATGTTCCTCTCGAGCGCAGTCAATGTCCCTTTTGCGTTAAAAACAAAAATATTCACCTTGCGTAGCTAGTGAAAGTAGCCTTTTCCAAGTCCTAATGAACAGCAGGTGGATGTTGTCATGGATGACGTCATTAATTACCAATCAAAGGGTGGAGAACACGTCAGAATTGACATGACCATACATCACCGGACAGATGGACCGGTAGACCCGACCTTTATGGGTTTGTCCGAATTTTCAGTGGCGTACCGAAATAAAGGGGAGGGGGGGGGGGGCATGGGGGCACTTTCTCAATAAATAATTAACAACATGAGGGTGGAATCCCTTACTAAATAATGCAATACATAAAGTATGCCCTCAATAATTCGCTAACCCCCATTCAACCGACCAAGCAAAGCCGACATGACTTGCTCGACTATTGATTAATTTACGCACTTGTCCGACATTTTATTGCATGATAGGTGGTTATTGTCGTATCTGACGTCATCATTTACTAGTTTTGGGGTTAGGGGTCATGTCAGAGTCATGTACGCGGTGGTGTATCATTTTTAGAATCATGATTTCAGTAGGCTATCAGTAATATACGTGGTTCTCGTGTAAGGATCGTAGGAAACTGATCGACTGATACAAAAAAATAGTAACGTTTATACTAAACTTTCTAAAGCCATATGTGATTCAAAATAAAAAATAAAACTTTATTGGTTTATTCATGTTTTTTCCTTGTTATGTTACCTACATACATTTCCTTTCTCCAAGTTTGTTCATACCCAGTTAATCTTAACCAGGAAATTTCGTCTTGTAGATGTTCTTTAGTTATGAGTGACCAATGTCAGTGGCGTAGATAAGAGGGGGGGGGGGGGGGGGGGGGCACGAGGGGTAGGAGATGGGGCAGAACAATGTGACAATAAAAATACAAAACATATGCGGGCTTTTATTGAAAATAAAGAAATACATATTTTGGTGTGCTCCCTATAATTCATGTGCCTCCCCCCCACCCCCCCCCCCCCCCCCCCCACAAAATAATAATGATACAAATAAATGAATAAATCAGTCCGGCCTTGCTATGCCACTGACCAATGTAGACATAGTACATAAGGATTGTATGTGAAGCTTTTGTCTAGACATTGCTTAATGATTTCGGAAATGGTTGGATGTAGTTTAAATCGGTATTGTTCGGTTCATTTTACCTTCAAGTTTATGTTAAGAAAATTAATATTTTCCAGACTATATCCCTTTTCCCAGGGAGATATTAAAGGGAATCGAGACTGAAAAGACATACATTAACAGTAACCAGTTAAACCTTTCCCACACATGTGCAGTTTGATTATCCCATTGATGGTTGTCATCTGCCACCATCATGACAATACATCATTGTATACGCTAATTGTTTCTCCTCAGATAATATAGGTTTTCCCCGCTCAATTTTACACTTTTTTCAATCGAATTCATTAAGGGTCATTCAAATTCACGCATTACCGCGTAATCGTTGGTATCGGTCTTCCAAATCCCGAATAAGTGCAAGCGAATTCATGCAAACGCATAAGCTTTCGTGAATAGACACAGAAGTTCATTTATGGGCATTCGAATTCGCGAATGTGCAGCCAACTGTCAACTGCCCTTTCGCGAATTCGAATGACCATTGATGAAAAGGTATGCTCTTTGTGCAAATTCTACTTGATTTTGAAACGACTATTTACGTATTCGAATGCTGCTTTGACACGGCGATCGCAAATCGCGCGAATTCGTTTGCTCCTATTATCAATTGGATTGACACGATCGCGAACTTGAGCGGGAAAACCTACAGTAGACATTCAAGTGAATGGGCTTAAAAGCCACCTGTGATATTATGTCCGGTTTATCCTAGGATCAAAATGACATGATATTGCTGGGGACATGTTAAACCATTTCATTGGAACGTCAAGCAGCACTTTGTCTGGATGCTGGATAAATAATAAGAGGTACCAATCAGTGGTGGTGCATGACAACCATCAATGGGCTAGTCGAATTTCAAAGGTGCGAAACGATTTATTCGTCACTGATACTTTCTATAATTCAGTAGAATACCATGAATACAGGCCAATCCGTTTATTCAGTAGAATACAGGCCGATCCGTTTATTGACAGGGACTTTCTATAATTCAGTAGAATACCATGAATACAGGCCGATCCGTTTATTGACAGGGACTTTTTTCACTCGCATTCTTGCCACCGACCCTCCCGTTCGAAATCGCATTAATCCTTGCCTGAGTTTAAAGGGGTAGTTTAGTTTTGGTAGAGAGGGCGCTGCACATCACAATTTTTTTGTGAGGTAATGAAAAACTGAGTGTCGAATTTGAGAGAAAATGCAATTTCAATGGCAGAATTAACTTTATTTGGTCAAAATCGACCCAGAAACAGCTGAAATATCAATAAATATATCCGATCGGAATAAACCTGGGGCCCCATGTTTATTAGAAAAAAAAATAATATGCTTCAATTTTTTCAAAATTATACAACAGAGGTTTAACAAATTTGTTGATGATCTCTCTATTTAATCATTATTTCAAGAAAACATTAACAAAAAATGTTTTACACCCAATGCGTTTAAGAGAGCGCCCTCTTGTGTTTTAACAGCTCTTTTTGAATGATAACATGCTTTTTACTTAGTCGTTGGTACATGTGTTTATACCTTTCGAGTATGGTGGAGTTATAACTGTTAGTTTGTAATGTTATGGTGCAGGTTTTGGTTATTAACATTCAATTTGACCAAAACTGTAATATCCCTTTAAGTACGTCCCTGGTTGTTTAGTGTCATAAGAGTGCAACATTTTATGTCCCAATGTTTCTTTTACATAAATACGGATGCAACAAGGAGCCGAATATAGCAACTATCGGAAAGCTCTCCTTCCCGACGATCACGCGCTCATCACATGAAAAACCCATCTAGCATGTCTAGCAATGCATTTGACTAATTACCTGTCTTCATAATAATAGTAATAATAGTAATAATAGTATTAATAGTAATAATAATAATAATAATAATAATAATAATAATAATGATACGAATTATAATAATAATGAAAGGAAAAATAATAATAAGAATAAGAATAAGAATAATAATAATAAAGAATAAGAATAATAATAAGAAGTATGATGATAATAATGAAATAATAATAATAATACAAATAATAATGATAGTAATAGTAATAATTAATTATAAGAATAATAATAATAATGATAATAATAATAATAATAATAATAATCATAATGATATTAATAATAACAAATAATAATATCATTAATAATAGTAATAACTATACATTTATAACGCGTGCACATCTGTCAGCAGGCACTCACGGCACCCAATTATCAATCAATTATCATTATAAACCCTGGTCACCTGGCCACCTTTTCTTAGTGAAAATAAGAATCGTAAATTAAAAAGCAATACTAAAATCTAAACAAAAATAAAACAACTGTTTTAGTTTCTCCTTAGAGTATGAAGCATATGAGAAACCACAAGAGAAACGTTTAAATGGATAGTTGAGTTTTGGTAAAGAGAGTATACAGTTTGGGTCAAACTGAATTGAGTTAAACTGAGTCGTTACAACTCAAGAGGGCGCTCTCTACACACATACTGTACATGTGATCTTTTGTTGAAATAGTGATTAGATAGAGAGATAACAACTTTTTAGAAACCTCTTTTGTAAATGTTTGAAAAAAAGAAGCATTTACAAACATTTCTAACGGCTGGTTCAAAATGATTGTATAATTGTGGGGCCCCACAATTACCATAAATGGTTATGTTTAGGGATATTTCAGCCATTTCTGAACCGATTTTGATCAAATAAAGTTTATTCTGTCATTACAATTGTATGCCCTTTCGGATTTGACTCTCAGTTTTTCATTATCTCACACACAAAAAAAGTTTGTGTAGCGCCCTCTATACCAAAACTCAACTATTCCTTTAAGTTTCACATGATTTGGGATGTTTATACAAAGGTACGCATATGAACCAGACACTCAACAATAATAGTTTACCATTATACCACGCGGCTTAGCCAGCGGTAACTTAGAAAAGAACATGAACATGTAATACTAACAATGAAAACAAATCTGACTACATTATGTTCCTATTAGTTAGAAACAAACATTAGCGAGGGCACAAGAGAAACGCTGAATTAGTGTTCCACACAATTGTGCAAGCATAGTCAAAGGCACACCTTTGTTCGACTCTAGTCACAAACAGCGGCCCGCTTTGTTCGACTCTAGTCACAGACAACGATGCGTGCGGCGCGCGCGCGCATACAATATACGATGCGTGGGGCGCGCGCGCGCGTGCGCGCCTAAAATAATCTGGCGACGGGGCGGGGGGTCTACTGCACAGCGCACAAAGTGCAGTTAAAGAGGTCGTGTTGTATTTTCTTTTAGTTGAAATATCTATTTTTAGAACGTAGCCCCCATCGGGTAGCCCCCTTTCCCACTCAGCCTACGAGCACCACCTGTACGCGGCTTCCGACATTGTGAGAAGGTGTGTGTGTGTGTGTGTGTGTGTGTGTCATTCGCCAAACATCCCCTTTCATCATAAATATAATTTCATTCCCGCGTAAATAGGTGCGTTCATCTTGTCTTACTAAGCCCATAATTATGTTTAATAAGAACAACATATTTTTCGAGCTAACCTTATCACTTCGTTAAGATTAGCGTACAGTAGGCTTTAAACTGACAAAGAAGTAAAAGATTATCGAGAATTAATAGATAAGTAAGTAAACTAAGGATTATGTCGATTTATCCAAGAATTAGTGATTGAATAAACATAACAAATAAGTAAATAAATATGTAAATATATACAAAGATAAGTTATTACTAAATAAATAGATACATACATACATACATACATACATAAATAAATAAATAAATACATAAGTAAATAAATAAATAAACAAATAAATAAATAAATGAATAAATAAATAAATACATAAATAAATAAATTAATAAATACATAAATAAATAAATAAATAAATAAATAAATGAATAAATGAATAAATAAATAAATAAATAAACAAATAAATAAATACATAGATAAATAAATACATTAATACAAAATGAATAAATGAATCAATACATAAATAAACAGATAAATAGAAAATAAATGTAAACTTGATAAATACATGAATCAATAGATAAATACAAAATAAATAAGTACATTAATCTATCAATAAATCAATACGAATAAATAAATAAGTAATTAAATGAATAAATGAGTACATCGAAACATAACAAGGTAAATATAGTGAAACAGCGTGCCGAAGTTGTCTATCAATCCCCCAATCTCCCCCTTCCTCCACCATGTTCCTGCGTATGACTCAAGTGGTTCATTGAAAGAGTTTTGATACTTTCTTGAAACTTATTCTTGATTGATTTTGACGGATAGGATTTCCTTTTGAAAGTACCTTCAGTTTTATTGTACTTCTTTTTTATAAAAAATGCGCTATTCTTTCACAAATTGCATGTGTGCACCTTTCGCGATTTCGTTTTAATGTTAAAGGGATCTAGTATTAGTAACATGGTCCAAATCCTCAAAACTTACTTGGAACTCTAGCGGTTCTCTCATACATTGTTGTATTCGTATTAACAATAGAAGCATGGGAAAGGTTTCTTTTGTTCGAATTTACATAATATACATAATACAATGTTGTATATGTCACACGACATGGTTCTGATGTTTCTCTATAGAGCCTAGCCCGGACTAATGTATATTAACACAAACTCTATATACCTCGTGATTTCGTCTTGAATAGCTATTTTGATGTTTGTAATATCGTTGTATTTTTATTGTACTTGCCATTGCAATTCAGCTTGTAGCTGCGAAAAGTGACATTTTGTTTGTTGAATAAATAACCATTATTATTATTATAACATTTCTAGATTATTATTTTTTTTTATTAAATCCCTCCTTAAATCTTCCGGGATTATGTACTTAGTATTTTGAGCGAGGTCTCGATGCGAGGCACCTTCCGACAACTTGCCGAAGCTAGCTCTCAGTCTATTAGATTAGTCCAAATTCCCTCCAAAGTTGGACAAATTGTGTGATCATTAAAATAACTTTTTTTAATTTAATAATAATTGTTCATGTCTCTATCTTCCCCGATTATGAAAGTATATTGAGCGAGGTCTCGCTCCGAGGCACCTTCCGACATCTTGCCGAAGCTATCTGTCAGTCTGCCAGATAAGTCCAAATTCCCTCCAAAGTTAGACAAATAAATCATTAAACCACATTTTAAAATTTGTTCTTAAAAAAAAATTTAATTCCGCCCTTAGTTTCCGCGGTTATGTAAGTATATTGAGCAAGGTCTCGACAAGCGAGGCACCTTCCGACATCTTGCCGAACCTATCTGTCAGTCTGCCAGATAAGTCCAAATTCCCTCCAAAGTTGGACAAATAAATGATTGTGTAATCATTGAAACCACATTTTTGAATTTGTTTTTAAAATTAAATTCCGCCCTTATTTTCCGCGGTTATGTAAGTATATTTAGCGAGGTCTCGACAAGCGAGGCACCTTCCGACATCTTGCCGAACCTATCTGTCCGTCTGCCAGATACGTCCAAATTCCCTCCAAAGTTGGACAAATAATTATTATTGTGTAATCATTAAAACAACATTTTAAAATTTGTTCTTTAAAAAAAAAAATTTCCGCCCTTATTTTCCGCGGTTATGTAAGTATATTGAGCGAGGTCTCGACAAGCGAGGCACCTTCCGACATCTTGCCGATCCTGTCTGTCAGTCTGCCAGATAAGTCCAAATTCCCTCCAAAGTTGGACAAATAAATGATTGTGTAATCATTGAAACCACATTTTTGAATTTGTTTTTAAAATTAAATTCCGCCCTTATTTTCCGCGGTTATGTAAGTATATTTAGCGAGGTCTCGACAAGCGAGGCACCTTCCGACATCTTGCCGAACCTATCTGTCCGTCTGCCAGATACGTCCAAATTCCCTCCAAAGTTGGACAAATAATTATTATTGTGTAATCATTAAAACAACATTTTAAAATTTGTTCTTTAAAAAAAAAAATTTCCGCCCTTATTTTCCGCGGTTATGTAAGTATATTGAGCGAGGTCTCGACAAGCGAGGCACCTTCCGACATCTTGCCGATCCTGTCTGTCAGTCTGCCAGATAAGTCCAAATTCCCTCCAAAGTTGGACAAATAAATGATTGTGTAATCATTGAAACCACATTTTTGAATTTGTTTTTAAAATTAAATTCCGCCCTTGTTTTCCTCGATTATATAAGTATATTTAGCGAGGTCTCGACAAGCGAGGCACCTTCCGACATCTTGCCGAACCTATCTGTCAGTCTGCCAGATAAGTCAAAATTCCCTCCAAAGTTGGACAAATAATTATTATTGTGTAATCATTAAAACAACATGTTTAAATTTGTTCTTTAAAAAAAAAAATTTCCGCCCTTATTTTCCGCGGTTATGTAAGTATATTGAGCGAGGTCTCGACAATTAGCGAGGCACCTTCCGACATCTTGCCGAACCTATCTGTCAGTCTGCCAGATAAGTCCAAATTCCCTCCAAAGTTGGAAAAATAAATTGTTGTGTAATCATTAAAACCACATTTTTGAATTTGTTTTTAAAATTAAATTCCGCCCTTGTTTTCCGCGGTTATGTAAGTATATTGAGCGAGGTCTCGACAAGCGAGGCACCTTCCGACATCTTGCCGATCCTGTCTGTCATTCGTCCTAATCCCATCCTTCCTGCAGATGGATGATATAAATATTTTCTCCTTTATTCAGTTTATTTTACTGAATAACAAATTACCTCCCGACGCGACAAGGGTGATCAATTCGCACTATTTTCATATTTCGTTTTTCTCTCAAAATAACTTCGATTATTCCCGTGTATTTCGCACTTAAATATTGATAGATAGATAATTGCAAAAGAATGTTATTAAATATAGAGATATACTACTTAGAATGTATGTTTCTTGCAGTCATTACGCTTACAAAGATGTTTGGATATACATCGAAAGCTTCCCATAGGTATAACTGAATAATTGATAATTGATTACATTTATACAGTATAGCGCTAAGTGTATGAGCAAACACTTTGAATGCTGCGTGACTTCGTTTACTTTTGTATTTCTTGGATATTCAAAGGTATGTCCTGTTATCTTTGCATGATCACACTGTACATGGTAAATCACAATGTGCAACAATTTTGCTGCAAGTAGCAGAACGTTGCACTTGGATGGTATATTATACAGTTGTTAACTGGCGGTGGAGGGAAAATCACGGAATGTTACACCCCGAGGGATTTTAAATGCTATTGAGGGAAGAGTAAATAAGTCCCGAGACGTAGTCGAGGGACTTATTTTCTTCACGAAATAGCATTTTAAATTGCCGAGGGGAACATTCAATGATTTTCCCGACAGCAAAGTTAACAACTGTTTTATCATCTGATTGCCATGTAACAGTGCCATGTAATACCCAAAAATATTACATGGCAGCTCATGTACTGTATTTACTAAGTCAGGTGATAAATCTTGCTGATCAGATCGTTGCACTTGTACATCTAGGGCGGGGTTCGGCGCGCCCAGGGTACTGTACTTCTAATCAATTTACCAGAGCTCGGCGGCTTGTGCAAGGACGGATTTATAAATCATTATTTTGTTTTTTTTACCACCTACACCCCCTAAAACATCAAACAAACACACAAACAAATAAACAAACAAACAAACAAACAAACACTAACAAAACAAGCAAACAAACACACCAACACACAACTAAACATACATCAAAACAATTAAAACAATCTTTAAGAAATACCTAGTTAGTTGGTAGATCATGATTATTCTCCGAAAATGAAATTGAAGATTTTGCATGATTTTTGTAAGATTTTCCGTGAATATTGGCGTTCAAAGACTATCGGCGGTGGGCGTGGTAGGGGGCTACAAACCAGCCAAGTGCGCATAATGGGCATTATGTGTTATGACCATCAATCATCCATTTATGAGGTTAATTATAAATTATAACTGACCCTTGGCATAATTACATGCGCTTTAACCAAGTAAGTGTTTTTGTATGCACTATCATTCTGTAAAGAAAAACAACTTGAGTAGTATTCATATCAATCAAGACGGATATTGCCGACATGACAGTATGAAGAAAGAACAAACTAAAGTAGTATAATTTTCTGTCACCCAAGAAGAAGGATATTGCCGACATGGCAATGTTATGTTGTTATGTCAAATCGGAAGGTACTACTACAATTTCAACTATCATTCGTTTAACATATGCCCTGTACATGCACTAATTATAGAACACGGAATTAACACCGGCTGATCAGTCTCACTATTGACCGTGGGCGTTCTATTATTTCCGCCGATAGTTTCCCGATGTTGGCGGGTGCCTTTCCGCTCTCGTTACGCACTTCACGACCGGCTAGACGAGCATTCGACCTTCAGCAGTTTATCGCGTTGTCTAGTAACACCTTAAGTTTTGTTTTCAAATACATATCGAACTTTTCAAGAAGTGTTTTCAACCCGTTCTAAGACCCTAATCCCCGGCAGCCCTGTTTGTATAAGGTAGTTCACGATGTTACACTATTTGAAGCATTTAGAGAGCAATCAATTCGATTAATAAGATCTAAATTGTTAATGTCTCATTTTCAAAAACAAAGTATGAACGTCGTATAATGAAATGAAAGAAGGAACCCACGAGGAAGCAAACTAATTGTAAAGTTGTTAGGGTTTGTTGTTGTTTTTATTAATTGCATTTTTTGACGATATCATCAAATGTTCAATATTCTCGTCCAAAACACTAAATTCGTATAACAGTAAAGTAGCTTATTTCAAAACATGCTGACGAGCTTTTGACATGTATTGCTAGAAGATTATAATGCTTTATGTCAAATTAATCTTACGTGAATATTCCTCCTTCTATAAATTCGTCATATTATTCTCCTGGATGGATCTCCCCATTATCAAACGTTCGTCTCTATATTACACAATATAAGCTAATGTTGATTCCAATGTTACTTTCCTAAATATTAGCAAAGTATAATATTTTGTTTATGAATGTACACATGATAATACACGTGCGAATCATCATTTTTCACCGGGTAATAATACGGTCTCTGACATCAGTCTGGCGTAATGGACGGCCATCGCAGCCATCAAGAGATGGCAAAACTTTATTTAGGAACTGTATCTTTTATCTTGATCTAATTAAGGAGACACGAACGAACGATCAGCCTGGCACGCACATGCGACATATAACGTTACACCCAGTATGTGTTTAAAGCTACGTGACAGTACTGTATTTGGAAACGCCCCACACACAACACATGAAATGTACGCTCTTATTGCCAACCATGTTGTGAAAGAATATTTTGTTTACTAATATGGGATTATACAAATTTTGCCAGGAAACCACCTATATACTTATTGATATATTTGCAAAATTTAGAAAACGATCAATGCATTGATCGATATCGCCGACGGTTGTATTTTTAAATGTTTGTCCGCACATTACATTATGCAAGGCATTTCTGTAAATTTCCCATTACTATCATTTGGCTTTAAGACTTAATCTACATGTTGTCTAGGCCATCATTACCGTTTCGAACCGTGTTTCAGGGTAAAATGTCGTCATGACAAGGGTTTGCCTGATACATGATTATACTTTCTTTCCTTGGATTTACTTGGGTTTACGTAGTGACGTAGCATGCAGTCGGACTGATTTGGAGGGGGGGGGGGGGGGGGGAGGGGCGGCACGAACATTATTGGGGGAACACCTTATACATATTTTTCTTTATTTTGTAAAGAAATGGTACCCTTGTGTTTTCTATTCTTCTTTTAAATTATTATTGGGAGGGGAAGGGGGAGGGGGGGGGGGGGGGGGGGCGTGCCCCCGTACCCCCCCCCCCCCCCCCGTAGTTCTGTCACTGCAGAGACGTATTACAATCAGTATACAGTCAAACCTGTCTTAGCGGCCACCTGTCTATAACAGCCAACCTGTATGCTTATTTGCCCCACAAGATCTTTTGTATGACCAGTTTATAGGGGATGATCCTCCAAGTGTTTTTCGATTGCGGACTTGTATGTATCTGGACTCGACACCGTAAATAAACGCACCCATATTTTTTTCTACAGCTAAATTGCTTGCGCTTACCTGACAGGGCGTATAATATGTGTTTGCCAAAATGAAGACACATTGTGACCCTGATGTTTTTTAATTATTTCTTTTTTAAATGAAGACACATTTTATCTTCTTGTCATGTCGGACCTTGACAGGTTTATTTCCTAATTAAATCCGCGAAACTGGAGCATCTACCTCCCCCGGCTGAAATTAGCGAAGGGAAGTGATACATCGAGATGAATTAATTATACTAACGATGATTTATTGGGCAGAATGTCAGCTGCAGTCCAATTAACGTGGTCAATAGGGTCTCGAAGATCTTTCCTATATTTACCCTAACTCGCGAACCGATTTTGATCGCGGTAAGCCAAAACTATTGCGCAATAAAGGTTCGCCATGAAGAGGAAAGTAAAATAATTAAGCCGGTAACCACGGATTCCTTGGGAGTAGCGATATGGACTACATAATTGGGTCTGATAAAAACAAACCTTCTTCATTATTGCGTACGTTGGCCTGGTACAAAAGGTCCCGGCTTCAATTCGGAACCAACCATCTATCTTACAAGCTATGCATTTATTTGGTTCCCACTTATTTCACTTTATATTGCCCAATATCTCAAATCGAATTGCTTGCTTGCTTTGATTGTTTATTTCATTAAATTAATTATTTGACAATTTGTCAAATAATTTGTGATTGTGCTTATGGAAATCAGCTCCCGGACAAGCCACCAATAAGTAACACATTACATGTAGCAAGACAAAACCCTGGCTTGTGTATGTGTTTTACCATAAATACGATTATATCATCATTAAACAAAAAACATGTTCATAACTCACTCTTCAGTATCATGCTCATTGCACAACTTTGCATTTCCGAAAATAAAAATGCATCGTACATGAATTCTAAATGAATACTTGAATACATTACACAATTTATTGCAAGACAAATATATGGACCTACAAAAATCATAGTATATGCACCGTGCTTCCTATTGTCATGACTGACCACAGTGAAGATAAGAGAGAGAACGGGATTGGGAGAATACAGAAAATGGCGGAATGAACGTAAACATGTAGTCTTTGTCATCGGGAAAGAACTTAAACAGTCATCATAAAAAATATTGGTAAATCACTGGCCTATCATCCTTTGATCTTGTTCACAGGATCAACGGCACAACGTACAACTGTCCTCTCAAGAACACGTATGACCGCCGTATCTCTGAGACCAATCCTGATCGCCAGAACACACACTAGGATCATCTTCAGGACCGTGTCCTTTGCGAGGAGCCCACAAGGTAGTTCATCTACTTTATCATCTTTATCATCAGCTTACTAACACAGTTACGTTAAATGTACTAATACTGGATTATTACAATAACTGACGTTACTACATTAACCTCTTTCATTTCACGAGCACGCATGACCACCGTCTAGGATCATCTTTAGAACCGTGTCTTATACCAGGAGCCCACAAGGTAGTCAACACATTTCTAGACAAGTATATCACTTCACCATTAGCTACATTTTATGAAATAATACCATAAGTATTAACATAACCTACATTACTGAACAAGCCCTTCCATTTCACGTGATGACTGTGTCCGTCAGGTGAACCTTGCATGAATCTTGCAAACTAGGAACATCCTCGGAACCGCCGTATATCGGCCATGAGCTCACACAATATATTACTACTTAACAAGTATTACATCACTTTATTATTCGCTTACTTACATGAATTAATGATACAGGAATATTGAAATATCTCATGGTAATAAACAACCCCTTCAATTATAAAACATACAAATATAAAATGACGACCGTGTCTGTTGGGCGAATCCTGCATGATTGCCAGAACACAAACTAGGAATATTATGTCAGGAACCCACAATGTATGAGATAATCAGTTAACAAACCACTTGCCTATTGTATTACTTTATCATCAGCTTACTAACATGAACTACTACCGGATTATATCAAAGCAAACTACATTACTAACAACCCTTTCATTTCACTAACACTTATGACGACTGTCCTGCATGATCGCGAGAACACACACTCTTGGAACATCCTCAGAACCGTCTCTTAAGCCAGAAGCCCACATGATAGATTAGTATAGATGACAAATAACTAGACTAGTATTCATCAGCTTACTAACATGAATTAATTCCGGATTATTGAAACAACGTAATATTATAAAACCCCTTCCATTTTACGAAAACACATAACGACGTTGTCAGCCCAAACCTGCATGATTACCACGAGGCAAGCAGGAATATCTTCAGAATCATCCCTAATTGCAGGTTGAGCCAAAAGGTAGATACCACGTAACTAGACTGGTATGGATATGCTTCGTAACATGTGAACTTATATATATTTAAAATAACAACTTACGTAAACAACCCCTTCATGACGACTACAGGTGTCTGTCAGGCGAATCTACAATGTAGCCGCATGGTTGCCAGAACACTAACTACGCATAAGCTGATGCATCTCTTATGCCAGGAGCCCATAATGTACATGACATTAGATATCAAGATACCATATAACTAGGCAACTTAATATTACTATCATTATTTGATTTATTATCCTTTAGGTATGGGTCAGGTAGACAGTTAGTTTCTGACCATCGAATATGGAAAAGGGTTTCAGGTACGATCAACTAACAAAAGAGCTTTCTAGCTTAGGTTTGTAGAGCACCGGTCTATCAACATGATCAATCCGGAGTCTCAACTTCGAAACCCGGGTTTGTTTTCTTTCTTCTCATGGTTAGTACAAAAATTGTGTTCGTATATCATTTTAATTCCGTTGTTTCTTGTTCTGTTCTTTAGTTTTAACAGGAACAACTGTCGGTACTATTCTGGTTAGTAAACTAATCGTATTAGTGGATCATTTTAATTTCACCCGTCTCTTGTTTTCTGTTCTTTAGTTTTAACAGGAACAGCTACCGGGACTTCGTGCCCGAGGCCGAAACCCATCTCGGGTCTGCTTCAGTATGTGACCATCGATGAGAACGCCATAGTCTCCGATGCTGATGACACGTACCCGGCCTGGACGACCATCAACTGGGTCTGTCGTGACCCCGGAAGGACTCGCATGGTGGGGTCATCGGGAGAGCAAGTGCGTCGCGGGAGTGTGGAGCACGCCGCCACCGACCTGTCGTAAGTTCACGATAGCTTTACATATTTGGTTCAAAATGGGTGCGTCAGGTAGAGGATCGCTAATTTCTTCATGATATTGAAATATGCATAACTCTCTTGTTCCATGTCCGATTTTGATCCACATTTCACCGAATATTCCTCGTATTCATTTTATTCTATGAGACAAGAACTAACTCTGGCTTGGAATTCCCCTGTAGAACAAGGACAAAACGATGCCGATTCCCAAATCAAGGGGAATGAAGATGGCGCTCTTTAGATTTGGTTTCTAGTGCTGTTTGACCTAGCAGGGTTTAATAAACCATTCGATGCTAGTTGTAATCGTTACCAAGGATTAGAAGGAAGAAAACAAATGCACAGAGGAAAGTTAAAAGTAACATACCATTATCATTATGGATTGACCATTATTAATCTGTTTTCTATGAAACGAGTTACTGATATATCATATTAGTTTAGTACCCTTTTAAATAAAAAATATCAACAATTTTATTTCAAACTTCCTTGTTCCTTCCTTGGCGTAATCAGTATAAAAGTTATAATTTTCTAACTTTGAAAATGGATAGTCAGAGTATTATTTCCTTCAATTTTGTTGGCTATAACTGTGTCACGGTACATTACAAATGATGATTTTTGTTTGTTATTATAATACGCAGACCAAGTATTTTCTATAGTAACCATGTGGATAATTGAAAACTGTTTGCTCATGCTTTCTTACGTGCGTATGAACAGCCACCGTTAAGACGCAGTTCGGTCTGATGACGGTACCGCCGCTGCCCCGAACTCCGCTCAGCGACGGTTCGTTAGCGGGTCTACATCACGCCGTACACCAGCAGCATTGACATCACCTGCATGGTCAGTGCGGGCGGGGATCCGCACCTGATCGCCGCCGCCCGTGTCGGCATCGCATCCCCGTGCCACGCAGTACCAGAAGTCGCTCGGTTCGTCCGGACAGTCGGTGGCCGGAATACGGTTCACCAACCCACTGGCCGAAGACGGGGGCACTTTCGTCTGCCGCGATCGGTCAAACACCGACATGGCATCTGGTGGAGTTTGTATTTGACGGTAACATTTATCTCAAGGAGGTATTAGGCTTTCTAATACCTCCTTGCTTGATCTCATGCTATACAATTCTGTTATGTATTTTGTTTAAATAATATGTGGTGGTCACAACAAATTATATGCACTTTTACTTCTAAAGCCATATCACAAAGTAAATAGATCGTTAACCAATACGTCAGACAAGATTTAAATTGTGTTTATTGTTCTTTATAAAATAATGAATCAAATCGGTACATAATATTGTTTGCAGGTACTATTTTTTCAGAGAAACAAATTAATAAGAACCAGTGCCAGCGGGCAGTGTCAATCCGTAAACCATTTGAATCAAAATTGTTCCAAGTTTAACTTGGAACAAATATTGTAAGTTTATGATATAACTTATATCATAAACTTACAATAAAGTATTGATATTTAAAGTATTGATTGAAATATTATACATATAATAGACTCAGAGTATAACTAAGGTAGAGTGTGGTATTTTGAATACGGGCTTGGGCTACGTAGACGGTTGACTAGAGAAATATAATCGATAGGTGATACAAATATTTTCCCCTTTCAATCAACCGATATTATCCTGACAGATCAGAGATACGCGCTCAGTGACCCTTGCCCCGGTGACATTACCGTGAGTACGGAGAGGAATTCTACTTCCGCCCAGGTCAACTGGATAGCGCCCTCCATGGTCAATGATATGGGCGACATCACGCTAGTCTCCACGCACCAGCCGTCTGCTCGATTTAGCATGGGCAGCACTAGAGTCGTGTACAATGCAACCGATTTCTACGGCACGGTAGAGGTGTGCAAATTCAACGTGACAGTAGAAGGTACGAATAATATAATTGAGTTAACATTTAGCACGTTGCTAAAACGCGTCATTTACGTCATTTCATCAATGGGTAACGGTTAAATTTAGCCCACTGATTTATGGAAGGCCGGGTAAATTACGCTTTGTTATTATGGTCTCGCTTGGCATTTTTCTTAATGATTTCTTCATTTAGTAAGCGCTTCCCACACTCGGTTTTCAACAGCATGATAATTTTGTTATGCTTTTATCTTTAACAAATTGATTATATATTATTTGTTGTATTTACTATATAATACTCATTTAATATTGACTTTTGTCTTTTTATATCAATCTAGTCTAAGCGTATAACCTGTCATTTAATTCAAAGTTTTCATTTTTTGATATGATAGTGGTCCATTATTAATTTAGATTCATTTTTGTGCGAAAACAAAATTATATATGCATACTGATCACTTCCAAAAATTGAAGTCATTTCCATTTGTTGTTAATATTCATAAATAACGCAGACACTGAGCCGCCGACGATTCGTGGCTGTCCCCGCAACATCTCCGTGCCGAACGACCCGGGCAAGGCAATGGCCCAGGTCTCGTGGGGCGAGCCGACGGCGACTGACAATGCCGGCCAAGTAACCAACGCGTCGAAAGCCGGTCCAGGCACCTACTTCGGCATCGGTTCCATCGTGATGTGGTATAGCTTCGCTGACCAGTCGGGCAACGAGGCGCGGTGTGAATTTAGCGTCACGGTCATCGGTAAATAGTAGATTGTTCGTTCATAACGAAATTATATGTGTCTTTGTTTGTGTTCAATAGGACATACAACGTCCCTGCAGGAGATGAACACAGTGTGTCACAGTATGTCACAGTGTGAAACAGTGTGTCACAATGTGAGCACAGTGTGAGCACATGGTGGCACAGTGTGTCGCAGTGTGTCATAGTGTGAGCACAGTATGTCACAGTGTGTTACAGTGTGAACACAGTATGTCACAGTGTGAACACAGTGTGTCACAGTGGGAACACAATGTGTCGCAGTGTGAACACAGTGTGTCACAGTGTGAGCACAGTATGTCACAGTGTGTCACAGTATGCCACAGTGTGTCAGTGTGAACAAAGTGTGTCACAGTGTGAACAAAGTGTTTCACAGTGTGAACACAGTGTGTCGCAGTGTGAACATAGTGTTTCACAGTGTGAACACAGTGTGTCGCAGTGTGAACATAGTGTTTCACAGTGTGAACACAGTGTGTCACAGTGTGAACGCATCGTATGGAACATGTTACATTGACAAGTACGTGAACACACTGTGAGCACACTGGGCACACAGTGTCAGCGCACTGAGATGCACCGATGTTCAGCGCACTGATGTTCACTGTGTGTAAGATGGTCTGCACACAAATACATTATGTATTTTCATTACGATTCAAACGTAAAACAAACAAACAAACAAACAAACAAACAAACAAACGGGGCAACAAATGGGAGAGACAAATATATTTAAAAATAAATGTTTATCCCGTTCTTATGTTTTTTGTTACTAATTTAATTTTTGGATAGACGTTGAGCTCCCAGTCGTTTCTTGCCCACCCGATATCCTGAACAACACGGAGCCCGGCACCGCCCAAGCGCACGCCCGGTGGCGACACCCTACAGCCTCGGACAATTCTGGGCGAGTCTTCACCGTCATCACCCCCGGCTCGGGTGGGCTGTACTACTACGGAGCGACGGCCAAGGAGTTCGTTGTGCAAGACGATTCCGGCAACGTAGCGAACTGTACCTTCACCGTCTATATTAAAGGTACATTATATATGTGTTAAAGGAGCAACGAAAATTGGGCTTTGGGTAAAGGCATTCGAACCGGCAACGATTTGATTTCTAGATCATTCAGTGTTCTTCGAAATCAAACTATTTGAATTAATTTGTTCTTTCCTAGAAGCACTTTAAGATTGTGCTTTTAACGCTAAATGGGTAGGTTTGAATGATACTGTTGGGTCATTTGGAGCTCCGTTGGTGATATAGTTATATCAAAAATACAACTAAAAGAAATTAAACAGAAAGCTCTCTTTCTTGTTATCCTTTCTAACTTTCTAGATGCGGAGCCCCCGACTTTGATCAATTGCCCTCGAAGCACTGTCCGCTACATCGAGACGTACCGCGATAACACGACCACGGTGCGCTGGCACGAACCCGTGGCTGACGACAATGTCGGCATCGCCTGGCCGTGGCTCAGATCCCACGTCCCCGGCTCCAAGTTCGCCGTGGGCGACCACCGCGTCGTGTACCAGGTCAGCGACCTGGAGGGAAACAATGCGTCGTGCTCCTTCGACGTTACCGTCGTCGAAGGTAAGAACTGTTCTATGCGAGGCTTGGGGATGTTTCACAAAGATTGTTCGTATTAAAATTTGTCATCAAGATCATGGGACTTCCTGGATCATAGAATAGTTCACCAACATTAATGCTGTATATTTAAGGGATCTAGTAACTTTCTTGACATGTGCAAAAATTAGTGATTAAAATGTGTATTTGTGTGATCTGATATGTCCACAAAGTAATGTGTGAACATTTCACGGTAATTGGATGTTTTTTGGGCCGAGAAATTAGCAAAAATGCAAAATGATATTCACTATAAACTCATGGCACTTACTTTGTACATAGCTTATATTATCCCGTAGACAGTTTAAGATCTAGACACTTTAATCATAAATATCATTCGAACGAAACAGAAATTTAAAAAACCGAAACCTGTCCCGTGCTTTTATTGATAATATGAATATGACAAGGTATGAGAGAACCACTAGAGTTCCAATATTAAGTTTGGAGCATTTGGGCAATGTTACTAAATCCCTTTAATGCTAGTTCATCAGTTAATTGCTCTCCATACTCCATAACTCCACAGGAATATGATAATCATAACAACCATTACAACACACATGTCTATGTATGCGATGTGTCCGTAAGATAACGAATATTTGTTTGTATAAACATTAATTGTGCAATTAACACAATGCTTTCCATGATGATTTTTAATCGTGCAAAATTGATATTGTCCCTCTTCCAAAAACCAACGCAGTTCTATGTCAATCATGTTCAGGCGAAGGAATTAATTAGATTTATTTTTTCAACTTTAAGACAACGAACGAGAATAAATTGTATGGTTTACATAACACAGTTTCCATTATTGATAACAATTCAATATACTGAGATTAGTATGCCCCACTTCCAACATGATAATGGTCAATGGTAAAATCATAACCATCCATTCTTGATAACAATACAATATACTGAGATTAGTGTGCCCCACTCCCAGCATGATAATGGTCAATGGTAAAGTTATAACCATCCATTCTTGATAACAATACAATATACTGGGATTAGTATGCCCCACTTCCAACATGATAATGGAAAAGTCATAACCATCCATTCTTGATAACCATACAATATACTGAGATTAGTGTGCCCCACTCCCAGCATGATAATGGTAAAGTTATAACCATCCATTCTTGATAACAATACAATAGACTGAGATTAGTATGCCCCACTCCCAGCATGATAATGGTCAAGTTATAACCATCCATTCTTGATAACAATACAATATACTGAGATTAGTGTGCCCCACTTCCAACATGATAATGGTCAATGGTAAAGTCATAACCATCCATTCTTGATAACAATACAATATACTGGGATTAGTTACGCCCCACTTCCAACATGATAATGGAAAAGTTATAACCATCCATTCTTGATAACAATACAATATACTGAGATTAGTGTGCCCCACTCCCAGCATGATAATGGTCAATGGTAAAGTTATAACCATCCATTCTTGATAACAATACAATATACTGAGATTAGTGTGCCCCACTCCCAGCATGATAATGGTCAAGTTATAACCATCCATTCTTGATAACAATACAATATACTGAGATTAGTGTGCCCCACTTCCAACATGATAATGGTCAATGGTAAAGTCATAACCATCCATTCTTGATAACAATACAATATACTGGGATTAGTTACGCCCCACTTCCAACATGATAATGGAAAAGTTATAACCATCCATTCTTGATAACAATACAATATACTGAGATTAGTATGCCCCACTTCCAGCATGATAATGGTCAATGGTAAAGTCATAACCATCCATTCTTGATAACAATACAATATACTGAGATTAGTATGCCCCACTTCCAACATGATAATGGTCAGTGGAAAAGTCATAACCATCCATTCTTGATAACAATACAATATACTGAGATTAGTGTGCCCCACTCCCAGCATGATAATGGTCAATGGTAAAGTTATAACCATCCATTCTTGATAACAATACAATATACTGGGATTAGTTACGCCCCACTTCCAACATGATAATGGAAAAGTTATAACCATCCATTCTTGATAACAATACAATATACTGAGATTAGTGTGCCCCACTCCCAGCATGATAATGGTCAATGGTAAAGTTATAACCATCCATTCTTGATAACAATACAATATACTGAGATTAGTGTGCCCCACTCCCAGCATGATAATGGTCAATGGTAAAGTTATAACCATCCATTCTTGATAACAATACAATATACTGGGATTAGTTACGCCCCACTTCCAACATGATAATGGAAAAGTTATAACCATCCATTCTTGATAACAATACAATATACTGAGATTAGTATGCCCCACTTCCAGCATGATAATGGTCAATGGTAAAGTCATAACCATCCATTCTTGATAACAATACAATATACTGAGAATAGTATGCCCCACTTCCAACATGATAATGGTCAGTGGAAAAGTCATAACCATCCATTCTTGATAACAGTACAATATACTGAGATTAGTGTGCCCCACTCCCAGCATGATAATGGTCAATGGTAAAGTTATAACCATCCATTCTTGATAACAATACAATATACTGGGATTAGTTACGCCCCACTTCCAACATGATAATGGAAAAGTTATAACCATCCATTCTTGATAACAATACAATATACTGAGATTAGTGTGCCCCACTCCCAGCATGATAATGGTCAATGGTAAAGTTATAACCATCCATTCTTGATAACAATACAATATACTGAGATTAGTGTGCCCCACTCCCAGCATGATAATGGTCAATGGTAAAGTTATAACCATCCATTCTTGATAACAATACAATATACTGGGATTAGTATGCCCCACTTTCAACATGATAATGGAAAAGTCATAACCATGATAACCATGTGGTAACCATGACGATGAAAGGAACATCAACATATTGACCTTCTTCCACAATATAGCTCGATGTCCGACCGAGAGAACGGTTGTGAACGGAGTGACGTATACTTGGCGCTCGACGATCACCAGCACGATGACGGACTCGGTCGAACGATGTCCAGTCAATACCAAGTTCGGTAAGAAAACCTTTGGTAAGCTGCACCTCTAGTACAATGCATGACATCAAATCTTTAACTCCATCTTCACTCGTGTTTCCCTCAACACTGATATCATTTTGCCATTGTGTATTTTCTCTCGCATGACACGTAAATGTACCTTTAAACGCACTCCTTGTCAAACTTAATCTATCGAAATGAACTCTTAATCTATCGAAATGAACTCTTATTCTTTGTTATCAAGTAATAAAAACAGCTGTTTAGATGGAAGCATTTAAATTATAACAAACACGCAAACAAACGAAAAACAAACAAACAAACAAACAAACAAACGGGACGGTAAGATATTAATTTGGTCCAAATGTCTACAAGTTTATCATGATATTGCGATGTTGTATATTTGTTTGAGCCTACGTTTTTCAACGCGAATGACGTTGCATGTTGAATGCCCTGTCGGTCAGGTTTGTCCTTTATTGATATATTGGTATGTTTATCTGGGTATATGTGGTGGGAATACATTGAAGTACTTTGGGACGCCATAGTTATGTTTACTTGCAACAGGTCTTCGTCTGTAGACCCATACACACATGCTTTAGTATTAATGTGATGCGTTTTCTAATATTTTGTCCTATTTTTTCTGCACTTGTTGGTGAAATGGACTTCTACAAATGTTACCTTCCATTTATAAGAATATTATTGTTGGGTGTTGTTTCCCTTTAAAAATACAACGTGTTATAGTTATTGCATTCCTCTTATTCTTGAATGTAGGTGGGCATCCGCTGGCTACTCGCTACTGCCAGTTTGACAATACCGATCTTGGTCTATGGCACCAGCCCAGGGTACGCACCTGTGGACCGGATCTGGACCCACTGAATCTAAGAGAGCTGAGTATGGTAAATATTAGTCAAATACAAAATATGTTGAGGTTACTGCGTCGTCGTGTAGAGAGGGCGCTTTGCAGAGAATCAACCACAGAAATACAATTGAAAAAGAATCAACGTAGAGGCGCCATGTTTGGTCCGTTTAATCAGTGTTGTGCCCACGTACAATTACAAATGTTTTTTTAATACCATTGCACTGTTCTGCAGCTTTTCCCGTAGCTTTTTCTGAAATGGCAATCGTGATAACGACACGGTTCTTCTTTCTAATGAACTCAATATTTTTACAGATAATAGGACACGTGAAGAAAGATGATTTACATACGATTATAGCTGAAGAATAAAAAATGTAACAGTGATTCAATTTTCGAAATAATAATACTGCTCTGCTCGAATCAACATCATTTTCCAATTATTATCATTTTCTTGTTTAACAATAAAGGATTTTAATTTTGGTATTTCTGACCGTTTGGTGAGTTAGAAGATTTCTTAATTTCTTAATTTTATTTTAACTCGCCTTAAATTTGTTTATTGGATATAATTAAATTATTAAATAAAACAAACAAATTTCTCATTATTTTTGCGACAGGTTCCGGTGACGCGAGATAACGTCAAGGAGGTGGCGATGTTCGTCGAAGCCGTGGTCGGCAACCAAACCGAATTCGACCCCGACGACTTCATGTTCCTGTCCGACACGCTGATGAATATGGCCGACGTCGAATCGCCTTCGAAACAGGTAAATATATGACGGACACATATTAATGACCATCATTATTATTATATTTTGAGGACTTTGAATTTAATCCATTCATTGTCCAGTAACACATGATTGACAATCGACTTCCACTGCATGGTCACAATTATATAACTTTGTTGACATGTGCAAAAAGTGATGAATGGTTGATACAATATTGTTGTGATCTGATCATATGTCCACTGAGTAATGTGTGAAAATGTCACGTTCTGGATGTTATATGGCCGAGTAATGAGTAAAAATGCAAAGTGATATTCACTATTCATTGCGCTGACTCTGTACACAGTAATCCGAACACTTACATCGTAAATATCTTTTTAACGAAAGGGAAATTCGAAAAACCGAAACCTGTCTTATGTTTCCATTGTTAATATGAATACAACACGGCATGAGAGAACCGCTAGAGTTCCAAGTAAGTTTTGAGGATTCGGACAATGATACTAGGTCCCTTTAAAGGGATCGAGTAACCATGTCAACATCGACAAAACTTACTTAAGACTGGTAGTGGTTCTCACATACCTCGCTTTATTTTGTATTACTATACGGAAACATGGTGCTCCCATTTGTTTGACAAAATCAAAACCAATAATTCGCGTGCCTGCGATCATTTCGACTACACTACGTTACTAATCACAGTCCATACTTATCAACTTTTTTCTTTATTCGAGGTTTCCAATTCCTTCGTCGAGATCGTTGACCAAGTGGCCAGCTTGGACCTGCATTCCGACGCCAGAGTCGTGGTCGGGAAAGAAATCTCCGAGATCGTCGAGACACTCGACCGCCAAATCGATGAGAGCGCGCGCAGGAACAAGCGTCTCAACATCGCCACGGCCAACATCGCCGTCCGCACGACCTCCGTACATCCCAGTGACGTCACAAAGGGATTGACCTTTGCCCCGGTGACGTCAGACAGGGCATTTAATCCAAGGGACAAAGGTGAGCTGCTGACAATCATGTGTTTGTTTTTATAATGTTGTAATATACACATGTCATTCCGTTTTCATAGGTGATGTTATAACAATAAATACGTGTTATCTTTTGAGTCTGATCAGAATGATTTTACTATATTTCAGTGTAATTTAATGTATTTTAGATATCTTCACCACTTTAACCTCCTATATTTTTAAAGATTGCTTTTTAAGATTGCTTAATTAAGACGGACATCTGTCGTTAGCTTCTTTTCTTTACCATGCTAACTATTTGGTTTTGGTATGGTTACTGTTAACAGTGTATTTTCAATTTTGTAATCGCAGTTACTTATTACAAATTTGTAACTTTGTCCTTGACTGATTTGCCACAGTAGAGATGATGGATGAAGGTGATGATGGGACTTTTGCCAGAGAGGGCGTCTTGCGCACCATTCTGACGAACGACAGTAACGCGCCAGTACAGGGACACCTCCGCAAGGACGCGTCCATTCAACTGCCCTCCGCGGTTTTTGAAGGTATGACAAGAATAAATTAATGAAAAATAGCATCACTAGCATCCACAAACTATGTAGGAATGTAAGCCATACTCTGCATATTAAGCGCTATTCTGACAATCGACAACATACATACCTCCACACAAGGTATATGAACGCCGTTAACACTCTGAGTGCCATGGTTGAGGGGTTGAATCAAGTAACACAACTCATGATATCAGATCTATCAATTTGTTTGTTTAGAAAACATAATATACAAAGTAAATAAATTGTAAGAAGACACAATTGGAAAGAAGTAAACAAAAGCAAATACGTAAGATAATGTCTTTATTTGTTCTTTTAAACAATAATAATAATTAAAAAGCATGCTAGTGATTAATCATAGTTTTGTTAATCGTTTAAAAAGGACAAAATAATGCGATTGTGGCAGTTAAACAAAACATAGGATTTATCTTTTAATAATCCTTTGTGTTCCTTTTTCGCAGTCGCATTCAACGGCTCATCCGTGCCAGTCAGCTTCATCGTATTCCGAGACGACACCCTATTCCACTCCACCATGCTCCGTCGCATCCATGAGAACGACACACTCGCGATGTCGATGACGATGACGTCGGATACGACGTGGGCACCGGGAGGAGTCGACTTCGACGTCCTCGAAGACGGGGCGCAACCGCCGTGGATGGCATCGCCATGGAAGTCGCCACGTGGCGATGCGTACTCCGTGTTCAACAGGACGAGGCGGGTGTTGGGCCCGGTGTTGTCGGCGTCGGTGGCCGGTGGTCTACGGATCGTCGATATCGACCCTCCAGTCGTGATCGAGTTTACCACGGAAAGGGTTGGTGGAATGAAATCCTTACTTTTTGAGAACGGGGCAATATCATCGTTTTCGAAGTTAAAGGGGACCACCAGGCAAAGATCAACACATAAATGTATGATTTGGTACCGTTTTGGATATCAAATAGATGCCCAACATTTTGCAAGGGGGTCGCATTTCATAAACAATGTAATTAATTACCACCACTTACGGAACCATTGTGGTCTAATGGTTCCATATGCGCCAAACATTTGCGTGCGCGCCAATTCTATTCTCGCTTACGTTTGGAGACAGTATAATCACGGACGATGCGTTTGTCCTAGACAAAAGGTAGTCTTCGTTTGCAGACCCGTGAACACATGATGTAGTATAGTGATGCTTTTTCAAATGATGTAATTTTTCTGAAAAAATATTTCTCGGAACTTATGGTGCAATGGCCTACTAAAAATGTTTTATTTATAAGAATATTATTTGTGGGTGGTGGTACCCTTTAATAGCTACATTAATATTGAAGAGACGTAATACATAAACTACAATCCATGGCAAAGATATTCAGCCCTCTAGAAATACGATTTGGTTATCATTTAAACTTTAATTTGAGGTGAGGGCTAGAGGTACCATAATAGGATTGGTTAGCTGGTTGCTCGGTTGAATGGTTGGTTTGTTAGTTGCTTGGTCGGTCGTTAGATCCACATGGATACGAAAATGAAATTGAAATTTGACAATTGATGGTTGGTTGGTTGCTCGTTTTGTAACTGGTTTTATGGATATACACGCTACATTGGTGTTACTTTAATGATCACCTTTTGTGCAACTATCATGTATGTTTCCTAATCATATTCATTGTATTTAAAATTTAAATTTGACTTGACATTTTCGCATTAAAGGAGCTCAACCTGACAAACATCGAGTGCGTGTACTGGGACTTTGAACTGGAAGACGGGCAAGGAGACTGGTCTGGCGAAGGGTGCCAATTTGCGGGTCGGCGCACAGATGGAACGATCACGTGCCACTGCAATCACCTGACCAACTTTGCCGTTCTCGTGGTAGGTGCATGCCCATCTGTTACATATCTAATTTTGCAATATGCAAAGAGTTAACGCATGATCCTCCAGGTTCCTGTAGGCAATGGGTTATACATGCCTGACAATTAATATCAAACAGAAAATAAGTAGTGATCGGTTACAAATGTGATACAAATGTAGCCAGTTAAGATTAAGAAATGAAAAAAAGCCCTGACTGCTGGACTGCCAATGTTCAAATGATGTTGGACGAAATGAAAGAAATTACCAAATATTTCACATTTGCCCCTGACCCTCTCTCGTCTGTTCACGTTTGATCAAATCCGTTCAGGCTGAAATTATTCCCTACAGGAAAGAACACAGCGGTTCACAGTGTAGTGTGAACACACCGTGTAGACTGTTAGAATGTTACATTCTAGCGTTTTAACAGTGTGCACACTGAGCACACTGTGAAATTGCTGTGATATACAGTGTGATCACACTATTTTACACACTGTGAACACAAGCAATTTCTCACTGTGTGCTCACAGCGTGTTCACAGTTTGATGAGTGTTCACACAGTTAAATCAGTGTGTTCACACTGTGTTTTTTTTTCCGGTGTAGGGTTTTTTTTCTGCAGCTATAACCGTTTTTCCCCATTCGTATCATCTTCCAGGATATTCACGGCCAGTTTGAGATCGATCCGGTCGAGAAGCTCGTACTTGATATCATCACCAGGATCGGATGTTTCCTCTCCATCGCTGGCCTGTCCTTGACAATACTGACCTTCCTCCTCTTCAGGTTAGTCCGTAACTTACATAAACGTGCATGTATATTATACGTTAAGGAGTTCGCGTTGCTGCATAAGAGGGCGCCTTTCAAGAAAAACTTGCAGGTATGCTCCTGCTTGATACCATCACCAGGATTGGATGCTTCTTCTCTATTGCTGGCTGCCCTTGACAATACTTACCTCCCTCCTCTCCAGGTAAGTCCGTATCTTACAAACATATATTATGGTTAAAGTCGTTCGTGTTGTGGTGCGTAAGAGGGCGCCTTTCAAGAAAAAATTGTCAGGTATGCTCGTGCTGGATATCATCACTAGGATTGGATGCTTCCTCTCCAATATGCTGGCCTGTTCTTGACAATTCTTACCTTCCTCCTATTCAGGTTAGTCCGTAACTTACATAAACATGCATGCATATTATACGTTAAAGGAGTTCGTGTTGCTGCGTAAGAGGGTGACTTTCAAAACAACAACTTTCAGGGAGGCTCGTGCTTGATACCATTATAGGCGTATCCAGGGGAGGGGGGGCTTGGGGGGTTCAAACCCCACCCCCTTTTGCCAAAAAATGGCTGTTTTGGGGGGTTTGAACCCCCCCTTTTCAAATTCTAGGCAGTCTCGAGACTACTTTTAAGCGGTCTCGACCGACTATAACGTGGTCTCGACCGACAAAACGCCGGTCTCGAACCCAATTTTGTTTGAAGATCTCCGGTCTTGGGCTGCAAAATTTTGAAAGTACTTGGTCTCGGCTACGAAAAAATTTAACGGACACTCCCCCCCCCCCCCCCCCCCCCACTGAGAGGGGTATTCAACTTTGAAGGTACTTGGTCTCGGTCTCGAAAATTTTGAAAGTACTTGGTCTCGTCTTCGAAACAAATTTACCTTCTATTTTTACCTTATATAGGCCTAACCGTTTTAGGTTGACATAAATCGAATTGAATGATGTATATAGCCCTCTATTCACAACTATCACCCTTTAATGATTATCACCCTTTACTTCCTTACAGATCTCTCCGCTCGAACCGTTCCCGCCAAATACTCGTGCATCTGTGCTGCGCGCTGCTCGCCCTCTACGTCGTGTTTGTGTGCGGAATCGCAGCCACGCGGTTCAAGTACGCGTGCGCGGCCGTGGCCGCCCTTCTCCACTACCTCGTGCTGGTCACCGTCATGTGGATGGGCGTCGAGGCCCGTCACATGTACGTCATGCTCGTCAAGGTCTTCAAGAGCGAACGATCACGGTTCGTGATCAAGGCCGCGGTCATCGCATGGGGTTGGTAGCTCCATTTTCTCATTTGTTCTTCTATTATTAGTCTGTACCCTCACGTTATTTTGTCCATTCGTCTTAATAACAATAATAATATTAATAACAGTTATTTATATAGCGCTATTCCCATGAGAACCATAGCGCTTTACATTATTATCATTATTACCCCGGTCAATGGATACACACTGCAATCACTCCTGCACAAAAAGTGCACATTTCCACTCCCTATGGGTATTCCAGCCAGTCGCCTGTTAGGCACGCACAGTGCTAAGAAACCACGTCTTCATCCTGAAACATTATTGTTTTCATTAGAAACGCGGTCGTTTCTCAATAACATGAAACTTAAACCGACTAAATGTATTGTAATGACAGTCTCTTTATAATGGTCTCTTCCTCCTGAGCATTATTGTATTCATTAGAAATGTAGTCGTGGTTCAGTAACATGAAACTTAACCCAACTAAAGGTATTGTTTTGCCAGTCTCTTAAAGGGGCCCTGCAACCCAAATGCATGTTGACCTCTGTTCATCTGTATTAGTGTACACATTCAATATTTGTAAACGGTTTGACCCAAATATGTTTTGTATATTTTTTAAACATTTTATCATGTATTTGTCTTCATGTTGCTAAGCCCCACCTCCTAAAAAACCCTCCAGAGCAAATTCTATTGTTGACCTGCAGTGACATCATTTGTCAATCACTGGTCAGCTACCATGCTATTGTGATTAGCCTAATCACAATAGCATCACACGGTTGAATAGAATACCAACTCACACAACTTCAATTACAATAGCTGTTGCTATGTCAGAAGAAAGGCACTGTCTAAGCTATTGCATGGAGGTATGCAGGGCATGCTTTTGTGTGGATGTTCTTTTTGTACTTTCATCTTTTGTTAATCTCATGGTAGCTGACCAGTGATTGACAAATGATGTCACTGCAGGTCAACAATAGAATTTGCTCTGGAGGGTTTTTTAGGAGGTGGGGCTTAGCTGCAACATGAAGACAAATAAATGATAAAATGTTAAAAAATATACAAAACATATTTGGGTCAAACCGTTTACAAATATTGAATGTGTACACTAATACAGATAAACAGAGGTCAACATGCATTTGGGTTGCAGGGCCCCTTTAAATGATAAATCAAACTCGAAATTTATTGTGTTGGATCACTTTTAAATGAAGAAAATGTAATAAACTTCTTGGAGTTTATATTCAATGTGATATAAATTGGATACTCAAGTAAAAGAAATTACATGTATAAAGAAGTGCAATAGAAAATTATTTGTGTTACGTACGCTGCAACGTTTTAAATTATCTCTTTGTGACCTTGTTATTGTTTTTATGAATACGTACGATATAAATTAGAGTACTTCGCCCCACTTTTTCATTCTAATCTCACATGTAAACAAATAGATGATGTTGCATATGGAAAAGCTTTAGAAATCTCCTCCCCCTCCTCTTCACGCAGCTCTGTATAAAACTGAACATACTTTGTGTAGTTACCTAATCATATACAACAAATGGTATGTAAAAGGGTTTTATCTTTGTATACAAAACATGTCTATATCATTTACTTTGGTTATTTTTGGAATTATAATACTCGTTGTTGAAAATACGGACATTTAATACACCTTTTCAAATCTTAATAGAAAAATGCATCCGCGTGTACTTTACAGAG
>JBAMJV010011556.1:0-15124 GCA_037951105.1 Echinarachnius parma | reverse complement strand
CAGACAAGCAATCTAGAAATCTTTTATAGCGAAGCCCAATTTTCTCTGCTCATTTTAATTTATTCAAATTATTTCTAGGTGAGTTTCCCCTGTGCTTGAATTGGCTTCACAACAATTCACACTGCCTGCCCAAAGTAGTATAGTCAGATGTGAGTGAGAATGGGCGTTAAAGTGGATTTTTGGCTAAATTGAATTATACATACCATCTTTTAAGTCGTAGAGAACTACATAATGCAACATTTTCTGATAACAATTATGTCTAATATCAGGAATATTATTCATCAATAATAAAAAAGAGAGCTCCATTTGATTTCTACTATACATGGCTTTCAAATTCTAAACACGATTATCTTCAACGTGTACAAACAGTGACTTAAGCACCCTTCTCTCTCAACGGACAGTATATATTGATGTACATACTAATTTAGATGGAGATAATTAACACCCTGGGGAGCCCCAGGTTGCGGCGTTGCCATGGTAACTCACAAGCAATGGTCATTAGATTCAAGCACGTTAACTTTGAAATGTAATCTTAGCGAGTCTCCAGTGACCGTCTTCGCGGTATTCGTTTCGTATTTGTTTCTTCACGCTTTTGTTTTCTTCCTCCTCTGTAAATCTAAAGAGGCCTTTAGACAAAATAAACTACAGTATATATGTTTAGACACGTAGATCACGTAGTGTGATGTTAACAGGGCTGCAGCATTAAATCAAGGTCTTCGTCTATATGTATTTCTTCACTAATGAGCAATGGTCAAACAAATTATGATGTAATTTCTAAATTCATTTTTAACCCGTTCAGGACTGACTGATTTTGCAACAACATGTATTCTCCATAGACCCAAGCCCGAATATTTTTGGGACCAGGCCTGAACGGGTTAATAGTACTTATCAAGTGAATGTTTGGACATATAGTACACAAAGTGTGATATATACAGTTCGTCAGCATTAATTTAAGGTCTAAATCTACATTAACATGTATATATACATCTCTTTACCACAGACTTATACGCAATGGTCAATAAAATTTGCATGTTACTTTGTAAATTTGACATTTATAATGCATATCAAGTGAACTTATCATGGGGTTTTGCTCCCCCTTCCTCGTAACTATAAGAGTCACATTAGAGTGTTGTTGTATGAACAATAATATTTGTACAATTACTCCACCTACCGTACTAAAAAGAAATGCTGAAATAAAAACAATTTTGAATTTTTCTGGATGCCATATTAATTGACTATAATGCAAATTTTTTTTTAACCATAGGTTTTTATATAAAAACCTCCTTTGCAGATTCCAACCATACGCATGTTATTTCAATGTTTAAAGCAATATGTACAGTCACTGCAGATAAGTATTTGTTGTTACTGCATGGCGCCCAGAGATTATGCTTTGTGTTAGGGACTATATATAATATATAGAAATTCAAAATTTATCTTATACTGATCTTTATCCTGATTGTAAATTCTATCGGAGTGCAACCAACGAGAGAAAGAGAGGGAGAAAAAAAACCTCTGCGTATCAAAGACTAATCAAATTATTCCCTAATTGCCACTCAAAATAAGAATTCAAAAAGGAAAAGAATGACTCAATAAAACAGTGACCTCTAGTAGTTAACAAATCCGGAAATTGTTATTAGATTTTTTCGAATTGGAAGATTCACTGAGTATTTGTCTATCTTTGCTACTTACTTCCATCATCGAGTACTTAAATCCAAGATCGGGCAAATGTTTTAAGTAATTCAGTCATTAGGGATTTTAACGGGCCATTCCACTATTTCAAGAGGTCAAAGATAGATCATACCTACCCCTGGTAATAAACAAACTTGAAGGTTATACAATACTATGATCCTTACTCCTACTACGGACCCTACCAAATAAAACTAACTCATGATGACAAACAACATGTTTGCATTTTGTAAATATAATAATAAATAGGTTATAAAAAGATGATGGTAGCATTTTATTAACCCTGCTTAGAATCCCATCCACATGAAGCATTAATACGCTTGATAATAAACAAACTAGACCTTTGAATACCTCATATGGCTTATATTTATCAATGCACTTGCTTCTTTCTGCTTTACTGATTTTGCTACTCTAGAACCATTCCAAAGCAATAACAATTTAATAATTATTGAGACAAATAACTTTGCCCTTTACTGCTAGTCTTAATTACAATGATGAGAAAAAGTTGCATAGATACTCAGGCTTGAGACATACACTCGATCTACAGCTTTCTTCTTTAATCGCTTAGAGGCCAGTTTTGGAGTAGGTGCTTTACAAACATGTTATTATATCATCATCACCTTCACCGTCGTCATCAATGTCACCTTCACCGTCATCATCCATCATCCATCATCCATCATCCATCTCATCATCATCATCATCCATCATCCATCATCCATCATCCATCATCCATATCATCATCATCACCATCACCATCACCATCACCATCACCATCACCATCACCATCACCATCACCATCACCACCATCACCATCACCATCACCATCACCATCACCATCATCATCATCATCATCATCATCATAATAGTACATGAACCATCTTTAGAAGATATGAAACTATTAGTTTATCAGAAAATTTATTAGAAGCAAGTAAACATTTGATGTTTAATGTTTTTAATCACCAAGGAAGGACACAAACCAAAAAAACATCTTCAAATAATCATAAGGGTCTGTACTAAACTTGCATGTCCACACTATTTTGTATTATAACGTGATATAAAGAGGCAGGAAAGAAAAATAGGTTGACTAAAGCATGTTGACAATCGAGGAGAAAAATCTAAAGCGATAAAAGAATTTGTCAAGCTTGGCTGAACTGACAAGTCTTGGATGGGAGTGTAACACTTAAACTGTTCCCTATTGGATTTTGCGATCCCCAATACAGGACCCACCTGGTTCCTGTGGGCAGTGTGTCAACAAAATTATCGCACGAAACAATTCCACCAGTTGTATTTGGTCATCATCATTTTCGTATCATCACACAACTTCCTGCCAATGGCGGGCAAATCTCTGGGAGATTTAAACTGTCAAAGGGACATATCAAAACAAGAGAGAGTGGAAAAATACATCATAAAGATAGTAAGAGAAACAGAATAAAGTGAGAAAATAAATTAAATGAAGAACAGATGGATAAAAGAGAGAGAAAAAGAGAAGAACGGTGAGAAAATACAAACAAAAAATAAATTAAATGGAAAGGATACTGCAAAGAGAATCAAAATTAAGAGAAAGATTGAAAATAAAAATGGAAAAAAATGAAACTGGAAGAGAAAGAGAAACAAGTGGAAAAAGAAATGGAAAAAGGAGAAAGATGTTGACAGGAGAATATTGACAAGGGAATTAGACAAATCGCAAGTGATGAAGGATCTACCAAGCCTGGGTGAGCTAACAAGTCATAGCTGATGTGATGAAAGTACATCACTTGCTCAAATGATCCAATGATTCTACTTCACCGGCCCTACAGCCTAATCCACCATGACAAAATAAGAGTTTGCGCACTAGTCGCAATATTGGCAGGTGAACCGAACTAAAAAACTAAGTCAATCCTAATAAACATGGCACAAGGTTTCGCACTTAGTCCATATATTAGTTGTGAGCTAAACTAAAAAAATATTAAAAAACAGGAAAGAAACCGCCAACAAGTTTGTGCAATATAGTCCATCAATTTTATTTGTAAGCTTAACAAAAAAATCAACTCTAAACAAAAATAACAGGCAAAATAAATTGTGAACAAAGTCCATAGATTTGGTTGTACACTGAACTACAAAAAAAAAAATCACCTCTAAAAAGAAAAGAATGGGTAAACAGTTTGCGCATTAGTCAACAGGTGAATTCTATTCAGCAAAACTAAAACTTGGTATGAACAGAGAGCCACAGCGTGCAACCCCATCTGCCAGTTTCCCTCTCTTGGCGTCGTCACGTGAACATGCTCCAACTCCTAAGACTTGTCAAGTGTTTACATGATTAAACGAGCTGAAATTCAAATTTGCGGGGACGCAAGCTGCTGACGTTACTTCGTCGTCGTCGAGCGTACACATGACAGACCACACGGAGCTGATAAGCCAGTGATGGGGAAAGCGGAGAACATTGTTGTGAGCTGTTGCCGAGGAGAGAAGGGGAGGGAAAAGCGAGGAATAACATTGGAGAGAGGAAAAGGGAAGAAGACGGAGAGGAAGAAGCTTGAAGGAATTAAAGAATTGAAGCAAGATTGATTGGGCACGTTAGAGGAACAACTTCTGCATAAAAAAAACAATAAGGATGAACTTCTACAAAAGGTTGCATTGGGCAGCTGCGAGGCTTTTCCTTTCCTGATTCCATGTAGCAACGACTAATGCACAAAGAATTCCAATAATGGATACATGAGGTACGGAGGAAGGGGGTGGGCTGAATAAAATTGCTCATCCCTCATAAAACATGTTGACATGAAAGGAAGAAAGATGACAAATACAAGCACGGCTCATCCCTCGATTCAAACATTGTTAGAATCTCATTCTCACAACTCACAACTAGCACTGTTTGAAAACAAGGGATAGAAAACATACACCTACTTGAATTTACACAAATCAATTTTATCTGCATGTACATTTCTTTGCCACAGGAATCCAGATATGCCAGAAATACACGTTTGAACATCTCATTAACGACCACTTTGCGGGAAGTTTATATTTTTAGAGAACGTCCTAGAAAAAGATGGAGGTGAACCTCACAGAACCGCATCAATGTCAAAATGAACACACAGAATACGCTCATATTCACTGTTAGACAATTTTTAAAAAGAGATTCAAACTTTTCCTGAAAAGATTTAAATGGGATTGTTTAAGCTATTAAAGGAAATATATATGGTGGGTGCTGTATTACCTCTAGGAGGATTGCAAAATCGAGTAGGACACGGGTTAATACCGTTTGATGGCTGTCCTGATAATTCCTGAGCATAACCTCAGAGTTGCAATCAATGGCAACTTTCTGATCAAACGCAACTGTTCATCTAGTGTAAATAAAGGATGGTTTATCTACTCTAGTTGCTAATCAGATGCAACTTTACTTTAGTGTATGAATCAAATGTAAAGATGTGTTCAATATAAAATGCATCTTGGGCTTGAAATCAAATGCACACAACTGATTTGTATTTCATATTGTGGTGTTTATTAAATCACAATTTAAATGCTCTTTTTGTGTAGAACCCCTATTTTATAATCATGAATAATATGCATGCATTTGATTTGTATACACAGTTTCACATTTTTTTTTGCATTTCGTTGAAACTCTTCACCTGAGCTGATAAGAAATGTTAGATCATGAATGGAATGCAAAGATGCATTTGATATAAGCGAATACCACTTTGCATTTTTGCTCGTTACTCAGCCATATAACATCCATTTGACGTAGCATTTTCACACATTACCTAGTGGACATATCAGATCACAAACATATACATTTTATCAACCATTCATCACTTTAATTTGCCCATCTAAACAAAGTTACTAGATCCCTTTCAACAAACCCTGAATCAAAGACCAAGTTGTTTAGAACCATGACTATGGTATAATAAAAAGCATTTGACGTCACCTCTTTGGTACTCTGTGGCACTTGAAGGCACAAGTCAGAAGGTCTGACACACTCTGCAACCTATATAGGCCCCCAAATTGCAATGATCGTGACTATATCCCCTAAGCTTAGGGAAACAAGGGCCTCGATTCAGGGAGCAGGGGTAGAGCTGGTTAGGCTAAAGCCAGATATGACGCCACCTCCGTTATCGAGGATCTACGTACAAAATCCCCCTCTTTACATCATCGTACTGGAATTGCAAGCACTCTCTCTCTCTACTATGTTTGAAGGGTTTTTTAAACGCGCAAAGTGATTCTTACCCGTTTTAACCCATTCAGGACTGTTCCCAAAATTACTAGGGCTGGGGTCTATGGAGAATGGAAAGTCAATCTGTTCCCTATTTGATAAAACTTACTACAGTACTTAACTGCAATAATATTATGCACAACATGTCATGACATGTTTTTCAAATATATTTATTTTCCTTGTGAAGCAATATTTGGATATTGGATCAATTTTCTGAGATTTTATTCAAGGTATAGTATACTGTTTTATACTGCACTGTCCTGAGCATCCTTTCATGATTATATAATTACTTTAATATCCAACATTTAAATTCAAATTTAACATAATCATTCCTACTGCATGATGGAAGGCATTGGTCAAGGACACGGCCAAAGCCAAATATTTCATACAATTCCCATCAAAAGGTTGAAATGGCAACAAAGACCAAATAATAATTCATCAACATTCCGTCAAATCTATGAAAGATCAACCCTTGCTTTTTGTTTTACACACGGCTCTTCCATATACCATTCTTTTACCAATGATGCTTTAAAAATGCATTTTTGAAAATATCATATATCTCTCATAACAATAGAGATGTGCCTGTCTACCACTGCATGGTACCAGTCTAGGTTAGGTCAAGGTGGATTACTTAATCAATATCCCTTGTCCGAAATTTGAAATGTCAAATCCTTTCTTTTCTCAGTGAAAGACTAACTTTTTTTCATGGTGCATAGAGACATGTGTGTTATGTGCATTTAATCTTGTTAGTATTATCATTATCATTATCATCATTATCATTATTATTACTTTTTTCTTACTTTTTCTCTTGAAACCTTAATGTATATGAAAACAAAGAGCCAATCTTGGGCTTGGGTTTCATACAGAAAGTTATATCAAAGTTTTTAAAAATGTAAAATTTGGCAACCATCGATTGTCACTAATTTAATCGAACATTATTTTACATAGAACAAAACAAAAATATGATTCTGTCTGATGACTGTCCCAGATAAAAATATCATTCTGATAAGTTGTTCAACACACTTCCTCACAGATTGTCCCAATACAACATGGAATACTCTTCTGGTTTTTGTGATTTGTTGTGATTTTTTAAATGCTGTTTACTGAACTACAGAGTACCTAATCAACGACTCAGAACTGCTTTGAACCGGTTTTTATAAAAAAGTATCACTACCAAAAACTCAAAATTATCTTTAAACATTGTCTTGCACTTCAATTACTTCTCCCCCAATTGAATAGCAAAACAACATCATCGTTCGTCGCTTGATGCGCACAATTTATGCTTAGCCCCCTCAGGCATGAATTTGGGATTGATCTGCCAAGTTCGACGGCAATGAATAATTATCAACTGCACAACAACAAAAAAACATCCTTACTTGGAGAGAAACGGAAACAAAATCTCAGCTTACTGACTTTGGAGACACGTACCTTGAGAATTCTCACATGTATAGAATAAAATAACCATAATAAGATGAAGAATGATTACATCCCTTCTTTCAAATTAGATTTGGGGCAGATAAAGTCACAGATCTTTTGAATTTTTGATTAGAAAACATCCTTTTCAACTAAAAGTCGGTAACTTTGCCAGGCTTTACCCAATGGATACGGAAGGATAGCAATCCAAAGCACCCCCCCCCCCATGAGATTCACATCTTCTTGAAAATAAAATTATGAAATGCAGAGAATAATCATGTTTTCTTTACATTTCTCATCGATTATGTATTACAGTGAGATAATTCTCTCTGACGGAAGAAGCTCATGAATTTTACATGTAAGCCGCAGAGACTATATCTAGCATAATCACTCTAACATTAACATCAAGTGTATACATAATACATAGGACGGGATAATGGGTTTAAATGGACAAATAAAAAACATGAGATGCAGCTTATAATAATTTTTTCTTTTAGAATTGTTCATTATTTATGCAAATACATCACTGTTTGGTTCCCTTTGATAAAAGAACCTAATGCATTTTACATGTAAGGCGTCAACTCTTTCTACACACTCCCAATAAAATGGTAGTAAATAAAATGTGAGATACCTAAAATAAAGATTGTTCTTTTCTAATTTTGTATAAATAATATATTACTGTGTGGTTCCTTTGATAACAGAACCTAATGCATTTTACATGTAAGGCGTCAACTCTTTCTACACACTCCCTAATGGTAGAAGAAAAAAATGTGAGATACTCAAAACAAAGATTTTTCTTTTAGAATTCTACATCAATTATATATACGACTTTGTGGTTCTCTTTGATGAAAGAAGCTAATGCATTTTACATGTAAGGCGTCGACCCTTTCTACTATAAGCACCCTCTCTAATGGCAGGAAATAAAATGTGAGATACTCAAAAACAAAGATTTTTCTTTTAGAATTCTTCATCAATTATATATTACTGTGTGCATGGTTCCCTTTGATAACAGAAGCTCATGCATTTTACATGTAAGGCGTAGACCCTACTACCGTTATCAGCCGATTTACTAGTTTGCTTTCACGCCCAGATCATCAGCTTAGGGCACAAAATGAAAACAACTTTTTAAATGAAATGGTAAACAAATGTAATGGGAAAACAAATTATTCAAATTGAGTCTTTAATAAATAGAACAAGAAGATCTCGTAAAATGTTGGCTGAAATTCATCATTAAGTAAAAGAAATGAAAGAAACTAATGATAAGTCCACAAACAAGAGGATAATGATCAACGTGTATAATACTTTCTCTCTTCTACCTTTCTATTAACACCCCCTCTCTATCTCCATATTTATCTTCTTCCCTCTTTCTCTTACACCCTCTTAATCTCCCCTTCTCTCTAATACCCCTCCCTATTACTCTATATATTACATTCATCCTCTCCCCTCTCTCTCTTACTCTTTCTTCCACTCTCTTTCCTCCTATTCCTCCTGTCTATCACCCTCCCCCACTTACCTCCCTCTCCCTCTGTTACTCTATACATACCATTCACCCTCTCCCCCTCTCTCCCTCCACCTCTTTTCCTCTCCCCCTTCTATATCTCCCATTCTCTCTCCTCCTCTCTATCACCCCTCCCATCTCTGTTTTACTCCATAAGTTTACATACATTTAGTGTCTCATTCCCTTTCTTTACCTTTCTTCCGTCCCTATAACACTCAAACTTCCTCTATTCCTTCCTTCCTCCTCCTCTTCCTCTTTATCATCCCCTCCCATCTCCAACTTACTCTATAATTTAAAATCACCCTTTCCTCCCCTCTCTCTCCACCTCTCTGTACATCTTTCATGTCCCTATTATGCTCTAACACCCCCATCAAACTCCCCTCAAAATCTCAACCTCAAACTCTCCCCCCTCCCACCTCCCACCCCCTCCCCACTCCTTCTCAAGATGATCTTTCTTTCTTTCTCACTCTCCATCTCCCTCTCTCTCTCACCCTCCCTGTTTTGCTGTGTACTCTTCCGTCCCCCTTCAGTCACAGGCTGCGTGCTTGTGACAGTCACAAGTGCCTATGGTTGGAGGCTGCGATATTGAAGAGCTATTACCGCCTAAATACCTGTCAGCCGCGGTTTTCGCAGCGTTAAAACGTATGGAATATACAATATGTTTTTTTTTTTATTGTCATCATGCCGGTGTTGTCAATGTTGCCTACTAGTGTACTGTAGTCTGTTGTTCTCGTTATCATTACCAATCATGTGTAAGTATTGTCAATGTTGATTACCTTCTTCCATCCCAGATGTTTTACGTCGTTTTGAGTTAATTCATAGGAAACTTGGTTACTTTTATGCAACAGGTTAAAAAAATCCCTCACAGTGTATGCAGGGAGAATATTTTTCATTTGAGAAAGCCCTTTTTTTTCTTCATTATAATACAAAAAATTCAAGGAGCGTTCTGGACTTTTGTACATACGTATATATGCTCATAGCATAATTTCCAAACAATTTCTAATGATCTATTCTGTGTTTTTAATTCTCTCTGATCATCAATGACAAACAGATACAAACAATATAAAGCCATTCTAGAAGAAGATTCATATATCTGCATTCATTTCTATATTTATTTCATGGCATGTCTTTTCACCACTTATGTAAAACATATGGACACAGAATCAATAATTTAGGACACGAATTATGAGTATTTCTTTTCCACAAAAACAGCCCAAATATTTTCACAAGTCCTTAATATACACATTTTAACCCCTTGACTATGGGAACCTGTTGGGTTGTGTACACAAAGTCTATGGAGATTTCAGAATCTCGAAGGGAAGGGGTAAAATAATCAGGCCTACTGGAGTGGAAATAATCGAGATAAAGTATGATGTACAGATAATTCTGTCGAGAAATGACCATATGGTAGCAGATTTTTGGGTTCATCTGTTGAAAAAAAATCCTGTCCTATCTCTCAAGTGAAAGTATTATTGATTTCTGTATTTCGTTGCAAACCCACGCTGCTTCTTGCTATATATTGGAAGCATGTGCAATATACTTGATAAATTTACATAATCATGTATAGTATAATATGTATATACTACCAAGGAGGAGGTATATACTAGTACCTCCTTGATACTATACGTACTATGTACTATGTCTATAATATATGTCTATATATATGTTGTATATGTCTATACGTCGTATATAGAGGGAGGAAAAACAGAAGGATGAACGTTAGATTTATCAGGGGAAGTAATATACAAGGGAGAGGTGTGAAGTAATACTACAGACAAACCTGTCTTAGCGGCCACCTGTCTATAGCAGCCAACCTTTCTACAGTGGCCGTCGAAAGTGATCCCTTGCTGAGAAAAGCAATGTTATGGAACCTGTCTATAGAGGTCACCTGTCTACAGTGGGAACTTTTTTTTGTTTCCCTTACGTGGTCACTATTTACAAATTTGACTGTATAAAAATGATTTGTTATTCTATAAAATTATTGTTATTTATTTTTGTACCTGTTTAAAGCCCCTGTACTGTCGGATACAGTTGGCACTTTTATTTTCTCCCTTAGTCGGTCACTATACACAGATTTGACTGTAATAAACATGATTTCTCATTCTTTAAAATGTTTGTGTAGAAAAATAAAATGTAATCAATTTTTTTTACCTGTTTAAAGCCCCTGTACATGAGCTGCAGTTCTTTCTTGGAGAATTTGGTCATCTTGCAAAGTTTGTCTAGGCCCTCTGGCTTGTAGCGCACAGTCTGCATGTCAATCTCTTCCAGATCATGGTCTAAACAAAGAGAGTAAACAAATTATAATAATAATTATAAACATAATAATAATAAATATAATCATTCTTTCTTTGAGAATTTGGTCATCTTGCAAAGTTTGGCTAGGCCCTCTGGCTTGTAGCGCACAGTCTGCATGTCAATCTCTTCCATGTCATGGTCTGTACACAGAGAAAACCAACAAATCATATTAATAATAATAATAGTAATAACAATAATAATAATAATTATAATAATAATAATAGTAATAATTATGATAAATGGTTCTTGATTTATACGATGATGATACTAATAATACTTATCGACCCAAATCAGTCCACGTTTATATAACTAATAAACATGACACACCATATGGAACAGTACATAATATTATTCAGTTATGAAATATGCATGAAATAGTCATAAAATAACCAGAAATAAATAAATGCAAATAAATGTATTGAATGATTTTCCTCACAAACACATAATGATACCATGCATAGGAACATAAGCAATACATAACTAGTATTTAAGTCATTTTGTCTGGTAGATCATTCATGAAAATGTATCAAAATAGTACAAACAAAGACGCACTGATACACAAAAACACATTACAAACACTTCAAGACACATGGATATATTTATAATACACATACAAATTAATATAGAGCACCGCACTAGGATTTTCTATAGCTCAGAGCACCGGTCTAGCAATCCGGAGGTCTCGGGTTCGAAACCTGGAGGAATTCCATTTTCTTTGCTCTTTTTCATTTACAAATATTTCTGGTCAGTTTTTCTATATGTTTGAATTAATACAAATGAATACACACACAATCTTACTGCATTCATGGTAATACTCTCGTGTACATTCTGATTACACAGAAAGATACCTGTCATATGTATCAGTATCCGTGTGGCATGAATGGGGGGAGGTGGGGGACTAGGGCGCATGCCCTAAAGAAATACATAGGATGTGCCCCCCCCCCCCCCCCTCAGTTAGTGCGACCATGCTATGCCACTCAATATACTAACAGAGTTTTGTGCACATGCAATCAAAGGAGATTCTGAACACACAAAACAAGTTTATTATGATTAATCTCATATAATTGTACCTAGAAGACACTGATCATAATATGCCAATACAAGCAAATGACTACGTATCATATATCCCTACGCCTCTGTATGCACATTAATTGCTTTTACCGGGTAGTACTTTTCCAAGTAAATTCATTCCCACTCACAAACACACCAAAAAAAGGCTTTAGGCTTGGCACAACATTTCAATTTCATCTGAAACGTACTCCCCGGGGACCTGCTTGACCCTCATAAAAAAAGGGATGCTTTTCTACCTGCTGTAGAAGAGATGTTCTTCAGAATCCATGACCAGAAGGTGTATGGGGGTAGGGAGAGGGGGCTGGTTATGTGCCCCCCCCCCCCCTTCATGGACTATAACTACAACATTATATATGTAGGCTAGAAATGAGCTAGAGGGGGAATGTGTCCCCATCCCACATGGACTGAACATAACATTTATCCATTATCCAAACATTTAACCTATTCAGGACTCACTGATTTTGCTATAACAGTCCTGAATGGGTTAATTAATCTAAATAAACACAAAATTCTTGGCCAGAAAGAGAAGGGGGGTGGGGTAGGGGGATGGGATGTTTGCCCCCTATGCACTAGAAATATATAGGTTTTAAACTTTAATCAAAATAAATGTATATGTGGCCAGAAAGAGGGGTGGGGGTAGTTTCTACTCATTTCAATCTTTCTTCAAAAAGATATGTGATCCTTGACTGGAAGAGGGGACTAGGGGAGAGGCATGCCCCCCCCCCCCCTCACACACACACACACACACACACGATTTACAGCTCTGTTTAAACTTCCCTAGATCCTGCATGACCCTTGCAAAACCTAAAATTGCCTTATTACATATTCATAAAAAAGATAACTGAACATTGATTTTAAATAAATTAAATATATTGAAATTAAAATTGAAGGATAGAAGAGATAGAAGGGGGTGGGGGTGTTGCGCCTGCCCCCCTATGGGCTTGTAAATTTAATTACGGGAGCAAACAGTGAGTGGGAGCATTAAGGTGACGACTGAGGCAGGTGTGTGCGTTGGTAAAGCGATATGCACTACACCCGCGCTAAGCAAAGCTCTGTTTTTTAATAACATGATGGTCAATGAATCTGGACATGGCTGCCCACTCATATATGACACACTTACCGACACTTTTACACATCACACAGAGCGACACTTTTTACACATCACACGGAGTGACACTTTTACACATCACACAGAGCGACACTTTTTACACATCACACGGATCGGTGACACTTTTACATATAACACTGAGCGCACCTTATACTTAATACTTTCCACTGCTTACTATACATATTATACTCAGTACTAGCTGTACCCGCGGAAATCCGCGGGTTTTTGTGAGAGAAAGGCGATGATGACATAACGATACTTAGTGTAAGACAAAATAAACACGGGCGACTCAATCCCGCGTCCCGTCCAACGATATCCAGCCAATGTATAACAAAATCATAATGGTTTAGTACCCATGGAAAGTTATTCAATTATACCCCATATTTTATAGAGTCCATAATTTGTTCCGCTTGTATTAAATTAGATACAGTACACTATGTTCGTGTACTTGCTAATATACAGTAGCTTCGCCGTTCCCCCCCCCCCCCCCCGCGACTCCAATTGCCCGCATGACACATAACCCGTCGTCTCCCATGAACGTTTCATATCCAATCTAAGTTCTCCGGCGTATACATTTTGTCATATTCTTGTGAAACCCGATGATATATTCCTTTGAAGGGAATAGTAGCCGTCTATATACATGCATCCCATAAACTTTTCATATCCAATCTAAGTTCTCCGGCGTATACATTTTGTCATATTCTTGTGAAACCCGATGATATATTATTATATTCCGTTGAAGCAAGGATATGGGAGTTCCATGGTTGAAGGGAATAGTAGCCGTCAATACATGCATTGCATAATAAATGAGCAGATACCCCCCCCCCCCCCCCACCCCCAGGCGTCTTCTCTTCGCGGATGGCATAATACACTCATCTTACCGCAAGATGTCGAGATTGTATACAACTCCCCTGCTCCACCATTGTCCACCCCGCTTTATTCACTTCAATGCACTTTGCACGCCCGCTCAGCTGTGTACAAAGCATGTGAGCTCGCGGACTTAATACATCTTACCACAAGCTGGCGCAATTATAGTATCGTGTACGGTAGGGCGAATGAGATAGTGACCAGAGACGATGGTCAGCAGGTCAGTGAGCTATGCAAATAAACTACGATTCGGTGGGGTAATTAGATGACTGCGCGACGTGTATACACGGCTGTACAGCCATCGCGCGTTGTATAACCGCAGCTAAATTGAAGTTGTCGCATTTGGTCGTCTATGCACTTACAAACACGATGCCAATCGGCAATAGCGATCATTACCATACCATCCGCGTAATATAAATATTGATATTTATCAAAACCTGGGTAGTTTCGCAACGTGTTATATCTAAAATGGTTTCTCGATATTTTATTTGTTTTATCTACTCAAATTTATATTCTTACAAATACTTTTACGGCGATAAATCGTTAGTCAATGCTCGGCAATTGACATTGCTGACTTTCCCTTTTCTTCGATCTGGACGACGACCACGGGGCGTGAGCGACTCGGGAATGCCTTATTGTCCTCCGCAAAACGTATATCCTTCGATCGCGACGGTCGGGAAGTCGCCGAATCCTCGGGGTGAGGATATCTCGAGTGGGAACCATTTTGGGGGTTGAAGCTTACCGTATTAATATAATAGATGAGTAGTGCTTATGTACTAGTATAAGTACTAAATAACGTTTAAGAGTACTGTAGACAAGTTTATATAGTAAATTTGTATGTTTTGAGATGTTTTTGAATATGTTTTTAGATGACAAGTAAAAGTACTTTTGCTGCTCTTTATATATTTGCAGTATGGTTATTGCTAGTCAAGTGCATTTAAATGTACCCTTTTATACAATCACATCTGTGACGTATGCCCAATTCTTTTTTCTATTGCAAATA
>JBAMJV010011555.1:0-17850 GCA_037951105.1 Echinarachnius parma | reverse complement strand
TTCAAAACAGATTTACGTGTGTATACCGTATATAAATACCCTGCATTTAAATTTGCATGACATAAACATGCCTCATAAAATTGTAGATGTATTAGAGAAAATGAATATGGGGTATAAATATCTTCACTTATCTTGTTTATGAATAAAACACAAGTTCTGAAAACCACCAAAATCAAATAATTTGTAAAACTATTTCGATCGGGTTTCAATCAGATCATCTCCATCATTTCCATTTAATCATACAGTGCGAGCAAGCTGGGATATAATGCAGTATGTTTAGTAAATACTTCTAAATGAGAAAGATATTGGTGCATATTTGATTTACAAGCAGTGGCGTAGCTACGGGGGCACGGGGGTCTGTGCCCCCGGGCTGTGCCCCCCCCCCCCCCCAATAATTTGGACACAGATATCATAAGGGGAATTTTTTTGGAAACAACAAAGAAATACATAAGGTGTGGGCCCCCAATTATTGTTGTGCCCCCCCCCCCCCCCCCCCCCCCCCCCCATCAGTCCGACCACGCTACGCCACTTTAATTACAAGATATGCTGTTCTTCACGCGGGATGGCATCCAAGGGATATACAAACTGCAATAATGGGCGAATGTCACAATAATAATTTGTCATCTCACATTCGTATTTGATATGTAGGTGGTAAAGACATTTTTAGGTTGACGGGTGAAAAGGAAAACATTTAAATTAAGTTCACTTGATAATGTGACTATAATTATAAATTAGCACAGTCATGTGATTTTCCGCGTTTTACTTGCCTACAATCAGCATTTCGTAGATGTAGAACATGGTTAAAACAAAACCTCCTGTGTGAATTGTATATTAAAGTGATCCATTAACTCCATCCAGTTTTTCCCGAAATTGATATCTAAGATTGCAATCTTAACAAATATCAGTCGAAATTATCAGACACCCATTGCCCATTGTTTTTTACTACATTTGAAAAGTATTCTTTCTGTTCAATCATAATCACCATAATTAGGGAAACATAATTTTTATATGGAATATCATAATCGAATTTATTCTTCTGTTACCATAAGCCAACCAGCAAGGTAAACGATAAATGTGAAAGCTCCACATGATTTTGGTTGAATTTGTCTAAGTTAATGGATCACTTTAATTACCTTATTTCGCATCATGTCAGCTTTCTTGTTGTAATCGATTCGTGACGTCAGGTGGGCGTTGAACCCCATAAGGGCGAAGAGAGTGGGCGTGGCCGCCGAGGCGCCGAATGGGTCGACGTGCCAGCTGAACCGAGGTCGAACGCCGAACGTTTCGTAAATGAATGCATGGCCCTCTAGATTGCACAGATTAAACACATACGGTATGCAAAACAAAATTTACGTTTTGTAAAAAATGCATGAACCTTTACATTTCAAAAATAAAAAATAAAACATTGGGCAAAACACACGAGAGTTTTTACTAGCCTTATATTTTGTCACGCGTCACTGAAATTTGTTAGCTGAAACGGAATCAAGAGCAAAAATGCACATAATTATTTGAGGCTTTTTACATCAATAATATTAATTCTTCTGATATAGACCATAGTTATGCTTTTATATATATTTCAAATAGTAAAATAATAATAGTTTTAAATCCAAGTTTACTTAGTATCATTGTGAAACACCCCAGGATTACTAAGGTTAAAGAACGATAACATGTATCCTCCTAACGAGTAGGATAAAATCAATCGGCTTAATGACAAAAACGAAAAAGGCCCAACTATTATGATGTATTTGTGTGTTTATCCCAATGCCAGTTGGAGTACGCAGTGACGTAGCGTAGTCGGGCTGATTGGGTTAGGGAGGGGCACGCGAACTCTGGGGGCACATCTTATGTATTTCTTTATTTTTCACAGATTTCCCCTTTTATTTTGTTTTTCCCCCTCATTTGTTGCTGCCCCCACCCGTAGCCATACGCCACTGTATATACATATCATATATATATGGTCACCTGTCATCTGTTGTATGATAGCACTGAGCTCAGTGACGGCTTCATCATGCATCACTTGACCTCCGATGATAAACTCGAGCTGACCATTAGCCACAAGCTTGCGCGTCTGACCCTATACAGTATACGGGAAAATCAACAACGTTAACTGACTGACTAGATTAAAATTATTGATTAAATTATTATTTTAAATTGGAAGAGAATATAAAAAGGAAATTAGGAATATTATATTAACAAGATTAACATGAATATAACCGTTTCATTACTAATTTACTCTTATTATAAACTTAAGTTGACCGTTGGAAACGATCCCCATGTTTACCTCAGTAGTTAATGTTATATGTTTTGATAATGATAAGTTAAAATATGAAGTTGGAATTTGTATGTTTCTATGTTTTAAAGGTTTTCTACCAGAATTACTTCTCTCATGTTTCAAATTGAATCGTAATACTCGTACTTATGTCACTAGAAATTCCGCAAATTTTCATTTACCTCCAATACCAACTACTTTGTCTCATAAATCCATTTTCTGTAATGGTCCAATAATTTGGAATTCCTTTTTTGTACTACGTATTATGTACTTTTTTTTTAGTATGTGTTTTGTCGTTATTTTTGTTTCATTTATATTTTTGTATTTTTTACGAGTGAAATAAACTGGAAATGAAATGAAATTATTAAGTCATTAAAGGGGTAGTTTAGTTTTGGTAGAGAGGGCGCTGCACATCACAATTTTGTTGTGAGGTAATGAAAAACTGAGTGTCGAATTTGAGAGAACATGCAATTTTAATGGCAGAATAAACTTTATTTGGTCAAAATCGACCCAGAAACGGCTGAAATATCAATAAATATATCTGATCTTATAATTATTTGGGGCCCAAATAATTAGATGATTTTTATAAAAAATAAAAAATAAAAAAAATGCTTGCACTTTTTCAAAAATGTTCAAAAGCGTTTTTTAAATAGTTGTTGATGATCTCGCTATTTAATCATTATATCAATAAAACATTACATGAATAATTTGGTATGAAAAATGGTTGAAACCAATGCCTTTTTAAAAAGCGCCCTCTTGTATTTAATGGTTCTTTTTGAATGATAACAGGCTTTTTACTTAGTCGTTTATAATTTTGTATACCTTTCGAGCATGGTGGAGTTATAACTATTAGTTTATAATGTTACTGTGCAGGTTTTGGCTACTAAAGTTCAGACTTACCAAAACTAAACTACCCCTTTAACCGTTTTATATCATATAATAACATACCATAGCAGGAGTATAAATGGGTACCTTGGTCGGTTGTTAATTCGACTGAATGCGCCGATATGGTCACTCGAGGCTAGTATAATCCACGGGGAGTTGAGAATGTGCACAAGATAATTGTGCCTGTTTAAAATGTGCCCAGATGACCAAGGGGTATAATAATGATAGTACTGCGCCAAATGACAAATGTGTGAGCGGTATTATTAAAGAATTATTATTTATCATACTATATTATTACCTTCTGATCATCGGTCGCGACTCCATTCCACCACAACCGGAAGAACTCCTGCTCGACAGCGATGAACCGTCGAGACGGATTACGAGCGAGTTCAGCGACCACGGTCGTGTAGACGTTGGCTGCGTACGCATGCATGCTCTCCTGACCATTACAAAAAAACACACAAACTTACTTTCTAAAACATTATACGTTTGTATGTCGTGGATTATAAATTATAAATGTAAAGTGTTATTTCATATATCCATGTTAGGATGTTTTCCAACTTGTATGATGACATGCCCATTTAATCAAAGGGGTAATTGAATACAAATCAATACTAAAACAAACATAACAAACTAACAATGATATTTAATGACACAATTTGGACCTTCGGTTTATAAAATTGTACAAAGAAGCGTATTATTTTGTAATTAGTCTCGAGTAAAGTTTGCTTACATCTACTGTATAGACCCAGCCGACGTCCATATGGCTGTGTGGCACGACGTAGACGTGCAGCAGCGTTGGTTCCTCTACATCATTTACGTGGTCGACATCGGTTTCACTGATCTCGTCATTGTCGTGGTTGATGGCGCAGTTGGAGGTCACGAATAAACCCCCAAGAATAAACAGCAGGCCAAAGACTAAACGAGTGTTGTTGCCTGCCATGTTTGGAAACAATAAATGCATGAGTCGAATTGTGCTAGTTAGAAGAACATTGTTTTCGTGCTTTTCTTTTCTTTTTTGGTAGGCCCTATTGTATTCCCTTGTTATGACAGGGCAAAGACTAGTAAAGTGACCTGGGATGATAACACTACGTTTTCCGGTAATGACAATGTGAGTTGGGATCAAAGTCTGTCGATCGATCATTATTTATTTGTTTTATCTGCGATCAGGAAACTCCTGGGTATAAAGCTCAAACATCATATTTTACATAACATGAATTGTTGTCACGGAGTAAAAAATTAGAATGTATCTACTGGCACAGGTAGAGCCGTGCGCAGGTTTTACTGTTTTTAATTATTTAATATACATTATCATGATAATGGTTGGAGAGCAAGCTAAGATTTGGAGGGGGGCACTGCATGGAAGTAAATGTTGCTTAATATTCATTACTCGATCAGCCTGTGTGTAATTGAACATTTGAACTAGCAATAAAACGAGAGCCAAACGCTGACATTCTGGCTTACTTTTACTGATAAGTGCACAGTTACCATCATCTTCTAGTCGTATATATTTCTCTTGGGTATCACTATAGTAATGGAACTAATCCATGTTTTTGAAACCACTATCATCATGTTGACTGACCAATGGAGACTGCCATGTTTTCCAACGGTACCGAATGAAATATCATCTGACTCGAGCACATCTGAGCGTGCACTAACAAAAGCGGGTTATAGGCAATGTAACCACTGTTGTAGAGTATGTTGCTATGTCGGTGGTTACGTAACTCGCTTGTATTAGTGCAAGGTCAGATAACATTTTGTACAGTTGGCAAACATGTCAGCCTCCAGTGTTCAGTCAAAACAGATAATAGCGATTTCAAAAACTTTGATTACTTTCGTTATTAGTGTTACCCAAAAAGAAAAAAATATGACTATAGAAGTGACAGGAATTATGCACTTATCAGTAATAGTGAGCGAAAATGCCAGCGTTTGGCTCCCTCCCCTTATGTCCCCCTTCTCCCACCTCTCCCCCGGCCCTCTTCTCCACCCTCCTTCTTTCTCTCTCATACTCTACCCTATATATCTTCCTCTCTGTGTTTGTGCATGTGATTGTGAATGGCTTTATGCATTATAAATACAAGTATGAATTATATTTAGGTCTTTATATATGCCTATTACTATATGCACCCTCTTTTCTATCTCATCTTACCCTCCAAATGCTTGATCTATTCACTTCCCTATTCACACTTCCCACACTCCTTTCCTATGTCACAATACATTACTGCATACTGGTCTACCAATAAAAACATTGCATTATGTATCGTGCTGTTGTATTTTCTATTCTAGTACCCCCTCCTTTCTAAACTCTCCCCACCCCCCCCCCCCCCCCCCCCCCCCCACTCTCTCTCTCTCCTCTCTCACGTACTGGGGGTGTTTCACAAAGGTCCAGAGTCAGAACTTAACTCTAAGTTGGACTTAACAAGTATGTGTAAGCCATTTGTAGCCTTGGAATAAAATATTATTCAAAAGCAAAAATGCAAGTATTTTAGACTTTTCATAAATTGTAAATGAAGTACATTGAAATCTCCTTAATAATAGAAAATATTAATGATTTGAAACAAACATGTTATGTATGCCTTACAAAATGTACTTTTACAATTTTGTTCAACAGAAACCTTTGGCTTTCCATACTTTTTAAGTCCAAACTTAGAGTTAAGTTCATCTTAGGATCTTTGTGAAACACCCCCCTGGATGCATAAATAAGTGAATCACTTGATCTAGAACTTCACTACTCACACTTCCTATACTCTTTTCTTATGGCACAATAAATCACAACATTACCAGTCAAATACATTTTGCAGTATTGCTTGAAGAACATATATTATTTGAAATTATTATATATTTTCACAGTTTTCATCTATATGTACACATAAAATTACATGTATATTATGACATTTTATCAATTAACTTTTTTTGCATACATGTGAACAAGAAAAAAATGTATCTTTTTTTTTAACACTAGCTTTGGTAGAGTTTTGTTTATAATAATATTCGGAACATTAATATAGCGCAGCTACTATATATACATGTACTCAACTGTGCCTAAATTATTACAATTACCACACAATAATATTACATATTTTCTCAATTCCCTGGGGAGCATACTGGCCAAGGTTCACTTAATTTGTGTGAGTCATACTCAATTAGATGTGAAGGCAAAGGAAGATATGCTTATTGACTTATTGGCATGCATTTTGAATATTCTTTCAGTTGGATAAAAATTTGAACATTTCATATAGAAGGACATGTTTACAAGTGGACTCTCATTATACTCTGACACTGATACATGTTTAACCAATTCATGTCTTGTAAAGCAGACGTCTATTTCAAAAGTTCAACTTATTTACATTATATTTCATTGCTAGTGCAACCCTCATCTCACATGTTTTGTGGCAGCCGAGTATAATTTCAAACATCTCAGGAAAAATTACAAGAAATAAATTAAATACGGTAGTCTAACATGAACAACCAAAATTGGGTTTCATTGTGTAAGGAACCCAAGACCTCTGGATTGCTACACTGATCTAACCATTGGCCCCACAAAGACCCTTAATGGTGTTACTTCACAGGAACTCTTTTCAATGCTCGTTCATTAAAAAGTAATTTCTCAAAGATGACAAATATGTTGATATAATAAATATTGCAATATTTTGTGTATTTACAGGTCAGGCTGTGAGGCAATGGCTACACAACATACTTGAACAACATCAATATTTCATTTATTTGATATTATTTGTTATTTATTGTCATTACACTCGCATCATTGTGCAACAATCACATTCATTTAAAATTTACTTCTACTTCTTCATATACAGTCACACCTGTCTTAGCTGCCACCTGTCTATAGCAGCCAACCAGGCAAGCCTATTATGGCTACCAAAACATGATCCCCTGCAGAGAAAAGTAATGGTATGGAACCTGTTAACAGAGGTCAACTGTCTACAGTGACCACTTCTCTTATTTCCCTCAGGTGGTCACTATCCGCAGGTTAGACTGTACATCTCGGAAGAACATCAATATTTCATATCTGCCATGACTTTTCTGTCATCTTGTGACAAAGTTCATTGGTATCTTTACCAGGACTTGCATTAAATTAAAATGAGCAAAGAAAAATAGGCTTCGCCGGGAATTTTTTGCTTATTTTCAATTATTTAAAATATTTGAATAAAATTAATTAAATTTCTGCACCACTTTGTGTGATCCCACACACCCCTCCTTTAGAAAAGTTGATTTAATTATCCTTGGGTTTATAGTGCCCGATTTTTTGTAGCTTCTGACTATTTGAAATATGAAAAGCGTGGCTCGATGGTTGAGCAAGGGTCTAGAAATCCAGAATTCCCATCAAAGCCTATTTTTCTTTGCTCATTTTCAATAATGACTTACATTTACTTACAGGTCTGGCTCCATGGAAATAACTAGATGAGTAGTTCATTTAATACTCTTCAGTCATCATGTGTTATCAAAGTTCAAGGAGATATTTACTGTGACCTCTGCAATGAAGCAACATTTCCTCCAGAACTATCAATGTCCATTACCAAAGGGGCTCAGGGCAAGTTAGCCCCTAAAATGTTCACAAGAGCCCAACTAAATTCTATTTGAATTCAATGCAACACAATCATCATGGCCGGTGTTTGGTTTATGGAGGAAGGCTTTAAAAAAAGGCATCAACTAGAAAGAAAATATCGCTGCTGAGCAGTTCCAGAAGTCCACTTATTAGGGAATTTTTGATAGTATGATCACCAGTGGACGTGTACGTGCCACGCCACGTCACCCATTGTTCAGTCAAGCATCCCAGTCTAGTACGAATGTGGATTCAACTGATTTGGTATTCAAACTCGACTGAGACAGTTGACAGAACAATAGGTAAACGTGGGAGCGGGTCCCAATCGTGATGTAATGCACTTACTAGTCCACAAGTGGATGTGCAAATCCCTAAGTCCCTAATTATGTGACTTTCCCCTAGCCATGTGAAATCAAAAGAATTCATAGCGATCTTGACTGCTACCTCTGCGACTAAGCAATGGTTTCCAATCCCTTATTGACATGGGTTCTCAGGCCGTTAGTGGTCTATTGCCTTGACTTGGTAGCCCCTGAATCATATCATGTGCTTCTTCCATCAAATAAATGTGCAACAAAGTTAACAGGTTTCAGTTCAAGGTTCATGAGGATTCACAGCGCTACTTCTACAGTGATGCATTCAGCTGGTCCTCTTCCATTTCTTCCTCGACATCGATGTCCCGGTCGTCCATGGTCTGTTGCCGCAACAAAGCTGCTCCTGAATCATAAAATGTGTCGCCCGTCATCCTGCAACACTGTTCATGAATGTGCAACAAAGTTCAAAGGTTTCAGTCAAAGGTTCATGCAGATTCACAGCGCTATCTCTCCAGCAAGGCATTCAGCTGGTCATCTTCCATTCCGTCCTCGACATCGCTGTCCTGGTCGTACATGATATGTTGCCTTGACTGCAGCATGGTGGCCCTAGGATTCCTCAGCAGCTCCTGTATCATGTCATGTGACACCAGGCTTCTTGACGTATCTGTAGCATCAAATAAACAAAAGATGAACATTGAAAAAAATATAAGGGCAATTCCACCATAACGGAATTACATTCAGAGACGTTTTTTGCACATTATTTCATTCCCTGCGCAATATTCTCATGACTTAAGTAAATTTTGATACTTATATAAGTTGCACGGGTAACCAGGCTACAACATGATAGGGAAATGGTTTTATATCTTCCATGTGTTGTTGCACACTAGACCAATATGTGTGACCGTAACGGAATTACCGGAGAATGGAGTTTTTTTTTTGCTACAAGTTTGCGTTGAGTTTCTCTGAAATATAAGACACTTTGAAAATGATTTTATGTATTTTTTCTATCTTGATAATGTCAACTTCATTTTGGAACAAGTATGTGCATAAACAACACAATGATAAGTTCACAAATTCACTTTTTTGAAAAAAGACCACTGTAACGGAATTACACAAATTTGTAACGGAATTACATCTCTGAAAGTTACAAGGAAAACTCAATTATTTTGCACTCAACTTTTCTTACATGCTAATGCAAACATCAAGGCTATCTAGCACTTGAATATAAACCATAATTTGACATATCTGTAAAGCAATTTTTGAACTTGTTATGTGTAAAATAAATGAAAATATGGCCAAAATACAAACAAGAATGAAATTTGAAAAAAATATTGCTAAACTCCAGCTTTATTTCGGTTTATTTTCAGCTTCATATTAGTAGGCAAGAAATTAAAAAGGATTGCATCAATTAAATGAAAGAAAAATCCTAGAAAATATGTCCACTAAAGTGTGTAACGGAATTACACAACTTAAGCAGTGGGATCAACTTTTCCACAAATCGGTACATGAACAACAAAAAATTCACATTTTAGCTTCAATACTTTTCAAAAATCAATAATTTGACAATAATAACCATATTTGAAGTAAAAAATAGCAACATTTTTTAATTTTTCCTTTACTTCAAGAAAAATGGTTAAACTGTGAAAAAACCCAAGTAAAAAAAAAAAAAAAGTACCTACATTATGTGACATGCTAAATAACTGCACATCATCAATATCAAGAAACATTTAAACAATTTAAAATCACAAACGGGTAAAATAATTCAACTTTCAATGCTATAAAGCCTCGTAAACTTCCTGAATATTGGAAATCTGTGTGAATGGAAATGCATTGTGAATGGGCAACTCCACTGTTACAGAATGACATATAAGTGATTTTTAGCTCTGTTTTCTTAATCATATTTAAAATTCCTTTCACTTCCACAGTTTTTAAAACTTTAATAACTGGCAGGGGTACTAGAGGTACAAATCTATAACACTGTAGCGTCAGGAGACCAAAATACAATCATAACGGAAAGGGGTCTTTTATTTAACACTAACTTTGTAATGATTTTCTGCAAAAGCTACCACAAAAAAATTCTTCATTGGTAATAAAAACTTATCATTCAAGTTACAAACTTGAATTTGGTACATCTTTTTTCCAGAAATGATCTATTTTAACCTCTGAAATTACCTTTTAGACAAACGAATGTCACTGTAACGGAATTACGCCTGTGAAATCCACCCATGAATCCACCCATGAAAATGCAATTTCTTGGTTAAATTTTTCTGCGTACAGTCTATAGTAAAGAATTTGTATGCATTGTTAATTTGTATGCATTGTTAAACTCTTACATAAGGACCAGAACAAATCCTGAATTTATGTGTGTGCGTAACAGAATTACAAACAAATCGAGATTTGTTATATAAACTCTTGTTATATTCTAAAATTATTCTTTTAAAAAATTCATCCTAAAGTGATCTTAATTTACTCTCAAATCAATTTAGAATGCGTTTTCATTCATTTCATGAAATACATGTACGGATATAAACATGTATGATCCAAATACAAAAAGTTGGCATATATAAAATATAAAAATCGAATTGCAAAAAATGAAAGACACCTTTAGGAATTCCCATTTGAAAATGCAAACACTTTGTACATCTTCTTTGATCTGCATACATAAGCACACTGAACACTCAATGAACTCTGACTTTATGATAATGAATAAAAACATATCTTAGCCTGTATTATGTATAGTTTTGAATATCTTGAAGCCTATTCTGTATTTATGTTTGATTTTATATGCTTCAGTTTAATACAAATTTACATAATTAATGGTGAGTTATGAGTCCTTAACTGATCAATGATATTCAAATCTACATACAAAATTATTAATATTAAATCTCCTTGAAAGTTGAAGGTATGATTTATATCTTAAAATACATCAATGTAAATTAATGTGAGAAAATAAATGTAGAACCAGTGTCATACTAATTACTGGATATTTTGTTAATTTTTGTTATTGTTTTTGTTTTTCCCTTTCTAAAGTACAAACATGAATCTGCTGCATCTTCATAATTTCAGTCAAGTGGGTCTTGCTGGAAACTAATTTAATGATAGAACATTATCATCTCTATTATGTTCATGGAGAAATTTGAGAAATTATTTATCGTGTATCAATTTAGTTAAATCACCATTGATGCAATTTATGAAGCATGTGAGGTAATGAGTCACATAAAGTAACATTGTACAGTATAATGACTTATTGCATGGCTACAGTTCATGCTATTTAAAGGGTATTTCTACATTCAGAACAAGAAAAAATGTTATTTTCAGCAATATCATTCAATACCTTACAAACCATGTGCATGTAATTCCGTTACGTAACGGAATTACTAATACTGTTACGCCATTTTTGGAAAAGGTAGTGACATTATTTCAGAAAATTATGTTGGAAGTTCTTAGGACTATGGTGAAGGAAGAGAATTCACAATGACATGACTAAAGAACAAGTAATAAGATATTGAGAAAAACTTAAAACGTTTTATCGTAACGGAATTACAATCAAATGTGCATAGATTTTTTAAATTTCTCAAAAAAATATGCAATGAAGTTACTGCCCATGCTTTACAATTTGTGATTGTTACAACATCGTATGGAAAATATGAGAAAATTAGCAGAAACAGTCATTGAATAAAAAGATTCACTTTATTTTCACAAAATGAAGCTGATTTATGAATAAAAGGTCATAAATTTCTGTTCAATTCAAGCAGAAATATTTGAAAAACCAATCGAGCTATATACAAACGGTTTTCAGTTTCCTAAAATTCAAGTTTTCCTCTATTGATAACAGTTTGATTTAGGGAAGATTGCTCAACTTTGAGATGTGGTGTTTTTGCCTTCTCTCATACGGAATTGCCCATAAGTCATCTAGCATTTTGTTTTTCTTTAGAATCATAACCGTGTTTTTGGTCCATTTACATATTACATCCACTCAACTTTTAAACTTACTTTACTATTTGTGATAAGAAATTGGAGTATTAAACAGCTATGAGCATAGTTGAAAAGGTTGTGTTCATGTTATCATGACTGCCGTAGAATACTTGTCTATAGTGTTTGGCAAGGATTGGGTAGTCAATGATTTTAATTCAAACACCATCAAACCCCACTCCTGTGGAACTTTGCTATAAAAAGCTGTTATAACATGGTCCTAAGCTCATTGTTATAGTAAAGTTCCACTGTTTCATACTCACATGAAAACACACACACACATGCTTATAGGCACATATCCCAAAATAAACAGACAGTCTCTAACAGTTTGTATCAAATATTTGAGAAATATTCTGAATTCCCCATTCTAGTACTTATATAGATTGTCACAAGTGAAAAATAAATAAGACGATTTATTTGGGACACCGTCGACAGAGGGCGACGTTATTTAAAAAAGATTTGGCGGTGAAAAACACATGTGACCCGGAGCGCGGTTTTGGAGAATCAATTAAAAAGCTGGGTAGAGAGAAAATTAGGCAGATACGATTTTGAGTTGGAACGGAGAGCAGGTGTCGGGTTTACGAGTGAAAATTATTATTTTGCCTGGTATTGTAAATGCAGTTGGAATATTTAATGGAGCTAATATGACAGTGAGGTCTAGAATTTTAGTAAATAAATATTCAGCATTTCAAGGCGATAACCAGCAGAGAGATCCTCGTTGGCACCTTCCTCGCTCTTACCCGGATACGGGATATAGTAGTAAGTACATACGAACATTTATGTATGTGTGTGTTTGGTATTGTTTTATAACCCTGGAAGATTATTCGTAAACATTACACTTTAATATGTCACGCTAAGGGCGCCATTTTTGATGTGATTAATTTATATTGTAAATGTAATTAATTGAGGTGTTACATTTATATTATTTATATTTGCTCTTTTCATTCTGGTTATTAAAAGTTAGGAACCAAAATTGGGACAGCGTTTTGGATCATAGTTGATTAAGGGGGGTGAAGAATAGGGTTGGGCAAAATGTGTAATATGATTTTGTTTTGATATGTGAAATGTTTCTCTTTTTGTGTTGTATTAATGGTTGTTGCAGATAGGTTGAAAGTGCAGTGTTTTATTTGTATATATCGATACGTATATCTCACTATCGATACTAGTTTGAATTATTCGATTGAAATGACTATATCGATAGTAACATGGAGAACGATATTAAACTCACGCTTGCCTTACAAAGATTAAATGGTGCAATTTTATGGTTAGATGGAATTTCCTATATTGGATTGATAATTGAAATGTATATAAATGAATTCTAAGGAAGTCTTTCTATTTTTGTATTGTTTTAATAAATATGGAATTAACGGGTTAAGAACGTGTGAATAAGTTTTATTTAATTAAGTGAGACAGTTTGTTTGTGTTTCTCTTTCGATTTGACCCTGAATTATTAATTCAATGCCTTTATATATATATGTTTGAAATAATATTTTATGTGAATTACTGGGGAACTTTTGGTGATTTGTTTACATATTATAGCCGTATCCGGGACCTCCATTTTCCGCCGGAGTTAGGGGAGCCAGCCCTTTAGAACTCCCGCCGGCCTCGGCAGTGTTGTCGGCTTACGGCAGAGTACTTGTGATCGATCAGGATCGGCCACCATCACCACGCTCATCACGCGATCGATTGTCAGCAAATCAGCGCACAGAATCAACGTCAGGAGCCACGTCGGGGACGTGGCGGCAACCACCTCATCAATATCTCATCAGTCAGCATGTAAACATTCGCATAATCAGCAGATCATCTTTAAACATAGACCGCGGGACTTTTGTTAGGCTTCATAGCTATATGGCCATCTAAGTATTTCTTTTATTTATTTATTTTTTTTTTTGTATTACTTATTTATCTATTTTTGTTTTGTCCTTCGTTTTCTTTTTGTTTTTGTTTTTGTTTTTGTTTTCTTATTACGCGTATAACAAGTGGGTTTTGTATGTAATTATATTATACATTACCTTGACGTACTTATTAAATATTGCACCACGCAAAGGTTTTATGGTATTTTAGTATTTCTCCGTTTTGGGGTATATATATGGCAATGAAATTGAATTCACAGTGAATATTATCAGAGGCTACACGCATAGTTTTTAACTTAATTAGAGATTTATATATGCCTAATTTATTTGTTTTATGATTCTTGATATATACATTTTAATTGATACTTACTGTTGGAAGTTTGAAATTAAATATTAAATTGTGTCATTTTATAACTTTATATACTATTCTATAGTTGCCTTATTTTTTGTGTATAGCTTAAAACCACAAACCCTTGACAATTAGTGGCGACCCTGCCAGGACAGAAAGTTATTTATTAATTTAAAATTGTTTAGGTGTGGTTTATACTTTGTTTTGTGAAGATCTTTCTTTAAACAACCATCATAATTTTAAATTGTTTTTGTTTTGTATTCTTAAATACTATTTCTTGATCCAGGTGAGATCGAGGTGTGCTGACGTTGGGTTCCTCTGCGCTGGTTATCGCCTTCTGCTGAATATTGCATCAGGCCCTGTTTTGGTAAGCTGTCGTGTTAATATAGTTAGGATTGTTAGGGATTATGGAGATTGAAACATTAATGCAGATTGGGAAAGAATTGGGGCACCAAGGGCCAGCTCTCCAGGCTTTCATAACAGGGGAACAGAATAGACTAAAGCGGTGGTCACAACCCGCCGTACTTGCAAGTGCGTGCCCCGTGCGTGCTGTCTACTTGCAAAAACGTGGGCAAAATTTGGGTATCCGTACGTGGTGAGTACCGACTCAGTACGGATTTGGGAGCACGCAGACACGACGTAGCACTTTTAGTGCACGAGGAACTTTCGCTGCGTTCGCTGCGTTTTCGCTGCGTTCTACAGCCAATGAGCGCACGTGCGTGCTGCGCACGTGATAAGTGCGTGGTCCGTGCTTACTCGGCACTTCCCCAGTTCAACTGTCCAATGAGCACGCAGAATTCTCACGTGGACCGTACCGAGTAAGCACGTGCTCCGCACTTACAACGCACGTTGTGCGCACTGATTTCTGCAGTATAATATGAGCAGAAAAGGTTGTTCGCACTTGCACGCACTTGAGTAAGGACAGTGAGTAAGGACACCGTACGTGAGCAGCACGTGTAAGTACGGCCTCCGTACGATAACGTGGCAACCGCACGGAGACCGTACGTTGTAAGCACGTTGTAAGCACGTACAACGCACTTACCACGTGCGCAACGTACGATGCACGCAACCACTTACACCGTGCGTGTGACGTGCGTTGCCGGTACTCCCTCCCTGCCTTTGCCACTCCCTCCCTACGTTTTCAGAAAAACGTGGCGGCCGTGGCCTCCCCAAAAACCGTACGGACTAAAAACACGCACGGTGGGTTGTGACCAGGGCTTTAGAGATGTAAGGGCAGAAGAGCGCGATCGCATGTAAGAGGAGAAAGAATTGGTTGGGCTCCAATTGGATTTAGAGAAAACTCGAGTGGAAAATGGACAAAGAAACCAAGGAAATCAGGGACTAAGTAATGTATTACACCCTCCAAAACTCCCCCTGTTTGTTTGCGGTACTGATTGTCTTGATACCTACTTAAATAGGTTTGAAAGGTACGCCGCCCAGGCCTGGCCGCGTGATGTTTGGGCTGTCCATTTAAGCGCCCTTCTTACTGGAAAGGCTCTCGACACTTACGCGAGATTGGATGACAAGGACGCCCTCAACTATGACAAGGTGAAGACAGCCATCCTGAAAAGATACGCACTCACTAGCGAAGGGTTCAGGAAGAAATACCGGAGTGCCAAGCCAGAGTCGGGGGAAACAGCATCACAATATGTTGTAAGGATACGGAGTTATCTTGAGAGATGGGTGGAACTGGCGGGAAAAGGTCAGAACTATGAAGGACTTGTGCACCTACTCATTATCGAACAGTTTTTCTCAGCATGTTCTAAGGACATGGAGATGTTCATCCGAGAGAGAGACCCCAAAGATATGAAGGAGTTCACTGCTATTGCCGACCGGTTCCTTGAAGCGCGGTCAGGATGGCACACTGGATCTCAAAGTAGTGGGAAGTCGTTGCCTCAGATGAAATACAATTTTTCTCCCCGCAACCCTACCGGTGATAGAAGGCCCCGGCCCGCAGAAGGACAACGTACCAGACCTCAGGGATGTTTCATCTGCGGAAGGACCGGGCATATTGCCAAGAACTGCAGACAGCGGGACAGAAAGAAAGAGAGAGGAGCGTCAGCAATGGATCGTCAGGAGAATCAGAGCTCGGATCAAGACTCCTTTGAAGAACCAGTAGACATTGATGATCGCGATCCGAGAGAGGTCAAATCAAGAGAGCAGGACGAAGCATCGGTTTCAAAGAGGCGTATCCATGAGGACTCAGAAGAGGGTAACGCCTGTTTGTTAGTTGATTATTGTTTTTCATGTGCAGAAACGGGACTGGACAGGACGTGTACGGTGGCAAATTTGTCTTTGCCAATGGTGAGCGTCGCTGGCGGTGCTAAGGCAGTGCGTTCGATGCCCGTGATGAAGGGTTTGGTCAACGGCACAAGGGTAAATGTTCTCCGGGACAGCGGATGTTCGACTGCTGTGGTGAGATCGGGACTAGTTCGACCTGATCAGATGACCGGACAGGAACGAATCTGCGTTATGATTGACGGAACAGAGAAGAGGTTTCCGGTTGCTAAGATCAAGGTAGATTCTCCCTTCTTTGTAGGCGAGTTAGCGGTCTTATGTATGGACAACCCAGTCTGCGATGTGATACTCGGAAATGTCAAGCATGTTCGGGAACCTGGTGACCCTAATGCAGGATGGCATGGTGAGGAAGCGAGGGCTGTCGAGACAAGAAATCAGCGAAGGAGAGAATTAAAGCCTCGGAAGGTATTGAAGGGGCCGGGACAGAAAGACATTGCTACGGCAGCAGATTTTCACAAGGAACAGAGTGAGGATACATCGCTCAACAAGATACGACGACAAGTGACAACAAAGGAAGTGAGAACTAGTCGAAATGGGAGTAGATCTTCATTTGCGATGAAAGCTGGCCTCATCTATCGCGAGTTAAGCACGGGAATTGGTGAGGTTACGCATCAGCTCGTCGTTCCGCGCAAATATCAAAGACAGATCCTCCAGTTGGCACATGAATCAATCATGGGAGGACACTTGGGTGCGCACAGAACTGCTGAAAAGATACTACAGAATTTTTTCTGGATAGGCATCAGAGCTGACGCTGGGAGATATTGCCGTTCCTGTGACGTGTGCCAGCGCTCACTGCAAAGAGGAAAGGTTAGCAAAGTGCCGCTTGGATCTACGCCTCTGATCGAAGTACCGTTTCAACGGGTAGCGGTGGATATTGTGGGACCAATTTCCCCAGTGACATCAAAGTGAAACAGATACATCCTGACGCTTATGGACTACGCCACAAGGTATCCGGAGGCAGTACCTTTGAAGAATATTGACACAGTTTCGGTGGCTGAGGCACTGTTCAGCATGTTCTCAAGGGTCGGGTTTCCACAAGAGATGTTGACGGATCGAGGTACGCAGTTCATGTCTGACGTCATGAAGGAAGTCAGCCGACTTGTATCAATCAAACACCCCACCACTACGCCGTATCACCCTACATGCAACGGGCTAGTGGAGAAGTTTAACGGCACGATGAAGCAAATGCTTAAGAAGATGTGCGAGGAGCGACCTTCTGACTGGGATCGATATCTAGACGCGTTACTGTTCGCGTATCGAGAAGCACCACACGACTCTACCGGTTTTGCACCGTTCGAGCTACTCTATGGGAGAGTCGTTCGCGGGCCGCTGATGATCGTCCGAGAGTTGTG
>JBAMJV010011554.1:0-32337 GCA_037951105.1 Echinarachnius parma | reverse complement strand
TTACATTACAAACTAATAGTTATAACTAGAAAGGAACACAAAATTACAAATGACGTAGTAAAGATCATGTTATCATTCAAAAAGAGCCGTTAAAACGTAAGAGGGCGCTCTCTAAACACTCATCGGTTTCAACCATTTTGAATAAAATATTGTGCATGTGATGCTTTGTTGAAATAGTGATTAGATAGAGAAATAACCAACAACTATTTAAATACCTATTTTGTAACTTTTTGAAAAGAGGAAGCATTTTTTTGAATTTTTAACGGCTGGTTCAAAATTCTCTAATAAACCTGGGGCCCCAGCTTTATTACAAATTGGTATATTTATGGATATTTCAGCCATCTCTGAACCGATTTTGATCAAACAAAGATGATTTTATTATTTAAATATTATGCTCTTTCAAATTTTACACTCAGTTATTCATTACCTCACACAAAAATAAGTAGTCTAGCGCCCTCTCTACCAAAACTCAACTATCCCTTTAACACATGCTCACACATGGCTTGTTTTTTTTTTTTTAGTTGTCTCGAATCCAATTTGTAGTGTTCTTTAATGGTCTCGGCCCCCAAAACCAAATAGTCTCGGTCTCGGCCTCGAGATTTGTTGACGGATTTCGGTCTCTGCTTCGTAAAAATCTTCCACTGGTGTCGACGCCGAGGCCGGCCTCGAGTCCACCAACACTGATTATTATTATTATCATCATCATCATCTTTGTAGCTTGAAGACAGCGACTGACGACAATTTGTGCAATATGCGACAATTTGTGGTGTGAGGTTTTACGTGATTTCACAAATTGTCGCCGGGTATGGGGACGGCGAGAGCAACACAAATTGTCGCAAACGACAATTTGTGCAGGATGCGACAATTTGTGGCGTGAAATTTTGCACAAATTGTCGCATACGACAATTTGTGCAGGTACGACAATTTGTGGTGCAACAGGGGGTCTAGACCGTCTAGTCAACTGCTTTTTGCAACAATTATATTTATATATGCAGTATTAGGCCTATATAAAGTTTACCAGATGTAACCAAATAGCTATAATTATTTAGTGTTGCGTATGCATGCAAGGCATGATCACATGTCTACAAGTAAATGTTTTTGAGTGTTTATAGAAATTGTTATGAAAATTGTAGCCTAACAAAGTTCATTAATGCCTCCTCTACGACACAGATATCACGGATTTCAATTAATCTGTATGCTTTTTTTAATCACAATAATTTCTGCATGTATTACAACACTGAACTGAGAATACATATAGACATAAAATAAGACATTGTCAAAGTGAATATAACAATATAAATTATTATTTAAAGCAATTACATAAATCTATTAAAGTGACAATTAAAAAAAAAATTGTGTGCAAATTATTTATAAACATAACATAAATAAATGCAGAAAGACCAAGAATCATAAGCAGAGCATGGGAGTTCCTATACTTGACGTCAGCAATCAGTGGCGTAGCGTGGTCGGACTGATTGGGGGGGGGGGGGGGGGGGGGGGGGGGGCACACCTTATGTATTTCTTTGTTTTTTTCAAAAAAATGGCCCTAGTTATGTTTTATATTGTTTTTTCAAAATTATTGGGGGCACAGGCCCCCCGTGCCCCCCGTAGCTATGCCACTGTCAACAATAATGGTTTGAAATACATTGGGTGTGAAATTTTGACCGTTTAAGTGTTTATTGGGGAAATGATAAATGCAATACAATAAAAGAGCTGAACACAAAACAGATCAAAGAAAAAATGTGCATAGCTTTTTCAACAACTTCTTTCTATAAATCATTTTAATTGTGGCGCCCCCAGCCAGTGTTGTAGCGTGAGCGGACTACATTGGGGGGAAGGGGGGGGGGGGCACGAAATATTATTGGGGGCACATTTTATGTATTTCTTTAATCTTTGTTTTACAAAAATGTCGCCTTATAATAATTTTATTTCCTATTGACACGTGGCCCCAAATAATTCTGAAAAATAATACAAAACATAAGGGGACATTTTCTGAAAAAACAACAACAAAGAAATGCATAATTTGTGCCCCCCTCCCCAATAATTTTGAGTGCCCCCACCCCCCCCCCCCCCCCCCCCCCCCCCCCCCATCAGTCCGACCACGCTACGCCACTGCCTCATGATGATGACGAACCGCCGTCTACCAGATCAGATTAATTACCATTCGATAGCGATTCGACAGTCGTCTGACAATCAATTATAAACGAATCTCCTCCTAGGGGTGCTCCTTTAGCACGGCGCTCTTCGCAGTGTTTCCTTGGTGACCCTGAACAGAATCTTCGCTGTGCTTCGTAGTGCTTCGCAGTGCTCTTCGCAGTGCTCTTCGCAGTGCTTCATAGTGTTTCTTAGTGCTTCGTAGTGCTTCGCGTGTTTTAGTAGGACCGCTGGCGCAGCATGGTCGATGGGGATCGGATCGGAGGTACTATACCACTATACCACTATACCAGTACTCAGTGGTGACACATGTCGCACCGTAGGATACAGCTAGCAGTTAGCTCTACCAGCGAGGAGTTTCATCTACAGACTACACCAGGCCGGCCGATTCCGTGTAAATTGAAGAACTGCTGCTTCTTCGACCATCTGTAGTTTTCTTATCTCCTTTGAATAAACTCATCTTAGACCTGGTCCAGCATTCGTAGTTGTAGCATCCTTCTTGTGAAGCCCTGAAGAACTTAGGATATAGCTGGGAGTAGAAGTCCCCTAGAAGTCCCGTAGAAGTGTCGCTGGCGAGCGTTACGGCAGGTAAGTAATCCCTTTTTTGTTACATCACACGGTGTCTGGCTTAGGCACGTTTTTGAAATCATGTGCAGTTGAATACTCATGATTAAATAAGGGTTACAACCAATGTTCTTACATATATTACATACATGTATCAACATCGACATCAACATCATGATTAACATCAACATCGACCCAGTAACATCAACATCAACATCCAATTTATCGTCATCATCATAATCATCATCGTTATCATCAACATCATTTATTATCATATTTGTTATCATGCATCATTAAATTCATCATCATTATCAATATCATCATCATCATGCATCATCATCATCATCATCATCATCATCATCATCATCATCATCATCATCATCATCATCATCATCATCATTATCATCATCATCATTTTACAGGGAAGGAGAATAACAGCTAGCGTGTTCACAGAAACATAAAAATTTATCCCGAAACTCTAGATATAAAGAAACGTCGTATAAAGAATCATTGTATAGCGAACAGGGTGTCCACACACACAAAACAATTATCCCGATACTCTACAACGAAACGCTTGTACGTTGTATAGGTGCGCAGTTTTTTTTTTTTTTTTGCTGTCTGCTAGTGCTGTCTTTGGTGAGATGAGCGCGCGTTATAGTTTGAGTGAATTCGTACCAAAGAATACCCAAGTCCCGATTTTGTTTTCTCCCTTTTTATAGTTCTATAGTCTGCAAAGTGAGCCTGCAAAGTGAGCTTATTTATAACTAAACCCCTCACAAAAAGTTATGCAATTCAAGTTTAAGCATTCAATATCTCTCCTATTACTTTATTACCGTTCATTAATTTTGTATCATTGGAAAGCTTGTATTCTCCCCTTTACATTGATATGACATTTGTTATGAATATTCTATCATGGAAAGTGCACGACTTCCAAAAATACGGCAAAGTCAAAACAACCATTCCGTGTAACTAGGCACGCGGGGCTTAAAATTTCAAGTTCAACCAATTAACAAAAATGATTCATGTCTGGCTAGGTATATGTTCAAAGGGTTTAAATCTGAATTTTCACCGCCTTTCACCTTCTAACAACCGAGTTACACCTCCCAGAATAGAGATCAAATTTGCTACAAGAATTATGCCTATTTTGTACTTTTTTAAATCACACTATCTAAAGCATGTTCCATTATCTGTAGATACATCATTTTTTGTATTTAGTATTATTTTACACCCATTTTACCATATCAAGTTGGTTTTTTACATTTATATGCGACCAGCTTGACAATATTTTAGATTGAAAACACCCTCGAAAAGTGTCACGCGAGTCACAAAAATATGTCCATATTTTAGATTGCTAAAAAAGTAGTAGTTTGTACATAGAAGTAGTATATAAATAACTAGAAGACAATCTACGCACTGCGCGCTAATTTTCCCATAGCCTTAACACACAGCAAACATGGCCGTTAGGGAAACTTCATGGACTGGCTAACATGGAATGCTGGGTAATTCGCTGAGGAACGTGAACAGTTATTAACTGCATATAATTGCAGCAGCGAAATATCAAGCTGCAAACTGCGTCATGTTAGAGGTCATCGCTAATTAATTATTATTCATGTATTCATATATTCATAGCATCTACGCGTACATTTAGCCAATCACACATTAATGTTAAAAGTGGGTCGGGTCAAACCACGTTGTTTACGATACTGACACACGTGTGTGGGCTAAATGTTGATGTTGATTTAATGTTTCAATGGATTTCGAGTGTATGATGTGTGTAATCATTATTAACAGTAAATGCAAACACACATCAGTACACAGTAAAAGCGAATATTTCAGACTCACATTCTGCTGCAATATCTACTCAAATACATTATACAAACAAATACAGACTGTATGAACACGAACAAGAACGGGTTAAATGTCTGATACAGACGCTCTTCATGTAAGTTATAGAATGATTTAGTGATTATCTAGTTAAAAACTTGTATAAATGAATAGTCTACCGTGTTCAGTTGAATTTGAGATGTTGACAAATTGACTGACCCCTTTTCACGTAAATTAACTTAGACACAAAATAAACAAACATACACATACACAGGCACACACACACACACACACACACACACACACACACACACACACATTATGAAGAGCTTAATTCCAAAAGGCGCTAAAGCCACTTTCCCTAAATATCAGTAAGCTATTAAAGTAGAAATCAACCATTTTAGGACAAATTACACGATACAAATTCAAAATATGGAACGTTCCCTTTTCCTATTCAAATAATTGAGCAAAGAAATGTTTAAAAAAGTTTAAAAAGTGGATTTAGCGCCTTTTATAATTAAGCTTTTCATATACACACATTATACAGACACATCCGATTCTGCCACATAATCATGCAATCATAGATAGCCAAAATAATTATTGCAATCTCATGAATTGTTTTCAAATCATTAATCTACATACACTAGGAAATGTGGAAAGATGCAAATTCATACCATTCAAATAACATTTATTAAATTAACATAATGTTCAACAGCATGAAACATAGTTTTAAATAATGTCGACATTAAACTTCCATCAGAATGATAAAAAGACAAAACGACTTTCTGTTAAAACAAAACATTATCTCTAAAGGTATTTTCTGTGCAAATCAAGATTTTAATTTCTAAATCAGTTGTCTCTTTTTATTTTATAAGATATTGCTGAGAAAAATAAAAGTACTTTCCTACATACGAATTGTGTATTAGGATTGTATAACAACATTTTTAGCAGTCTTTTTTAAATAGAAAAGTTATGTACTTCCAGTATGCTAGTTGTCTGAAATTCATTAATTCTCAACATTAAACAAAACTAAATTGATCTTCATCAATTTATCAAGAATCAATGTGAATCCAATTTGATAAACTTGATATATAAGTATAAGCATTTTTTAATAATTTGGAAATGTAATCATTTATTGCTCACTGAAAGTAAAAACAAAACTTGAATTATGGATATCTTACATCCCTATAAAAAATAAATAAATGCCACTAAAACCTACCATACGATAAGAACAACAACTACAACAACTACTACTACTACCTACAACAAATACTACACATACTACTACTTGAATATAACAAGAATATATTTAGGAGGGAAATTGAGAAAGGCAATATAGGAGAAAAACTGGGAGAGAAACAAAAAGAAGATAGAAGGGCAAAGAAAAATACAATTTAGGAGAGGGGGATACGCATTGAACATGAGAGGTATAGAATAGTAGTATAATAATTTAAGTCATGTTGTGGCAAGATTGTGCACAAAATAATGCAAACAGATGTACAGGGTACAAATATATTATACAACTTATAAATTGCATCAACAAAACATATTGCAACTCTTATCAATTAATTTCAACTAGTCATTTCCCGACAAACATTTTTCACCATTTGATTGACCAATCAAATGAATCAGCAACATTCACTATTTGAAGTAATTGTCTTATTTGAACACAATATAGTTAATTACCCAGAATATCAATTTAAACAAAACGAATTGTGCTCAATTTAAATTTGATTTAACTTCGACGTCACTCAATTAGTATGAATATTGAATACAATGATATGTGTTTAATATGTGTTGATCATTATTGCACAACATGAACTCCAGAGACTAGATTTGTATAATATAATCATCACAAAATAATAATACAATATTTTAGTAAGAGTTCAATTCAATTAATACATTACAGTGGAAGCATGCACCTGACCGAGAAAGGCATTATGAGCAGGATCAAGACCAGGCTGCCACCAGGTTTTATGAAGTTTACTATAGTTCAATCGCCCAACACAGCAATAAACCTGTACTGACCAAGGAGTTACCATCGATGGAGTCACAACTGTCACTAATCCCTGTCTTTATTCTAAAGGCGAACAAAAGGAGAAGTGGGGCTTTGCGGTTTATTTGAAGTTCGATCTTCGATGCCGCCGAGTGAAACCAACGACTTGCTAATTAATTCCTGACGATTTTTTAATTTCATGATAATTCAACGAATTTTCATTTATGTGTGACTATTGCATGATTAGTAGTAGACTTGATGAACGCGTCGTCAAATAGAGATGTAATTGTAATAATTTCCTACATGAATTGAGAAAAAATCCAGATATATCTTGAATTAATATGATTCTTTGAAGCATTGTTTATCAACTTTCGATCATTTTCGACAAATTGACATCAACACAAAATAATCTTGAGATATCACTCTAATTGATAAGATACGTCGCAATAGTTCCAACGCATGCCAACTACGTTAATTTTCATCATGAATATTTCAATTTCCACACATTTTTTAATTTCGCGCGTATTTGCTATCTATAATAAAGAAGTACTCGAATTAGTTGAGTTCGGGTTTGCGAAAAGTTATTATAATAACAAAGCACACCTCTCTTTGAAATGTGCCAATGCGTATGTAATCAACCGAAACGTCTTTGTGTTTCCAGCTGCAAGTTAAGTTCAGGTCCCATTCAAATGAGCACATTCACTGCATAGTTTACAGTGGCGGCATCGAACATCTAGTAAAGGATTTGAATCTGTTGTGACTCCATCTATATAATAGCTCTTTGTACTGACACAATGAGAACATAAATGCGGCCTGCATACGGTGCACGTCACAAGGAGGTTTCACATTTTATTCCAGAATCTAATTTAAAAGGGTGCAAATAAGTACAACTTATCTAATAATGTCTTCTATTCAACACACAAATTTGCAGCTACAAGCTGACAGGGATTTATCTTTCAATATCAATCCTTTTACTTTATTGTAGTTGGTGATGTAGCTGAAATTCTGAACTACCGGTATACAAAACCATTAATTGAGTGTGCTGGCAGTCCTGGGGTATTTGTCTGTGAATTGTTTTCAGAATCATCTTGTATGTTCACACATTATGAGGATACTAAGCAAGATTTATTCTAGTGCTGTCATAGCTTTAATCTTTGTTTATAAATACCCAGTAGGACAGTAATATGGGTCATTCTTCGATAAGTGTATATTTTCGACCATCGTGAGGTCGTGAAAATCAAAACTGTTTCTCCACTTTCTTTCTGTGTGTTTAATATATGTTAACATCTGTAGATTAGGGAAATATTGTTTGGCGCGATCTTTAATGGGGCTATGTAATATTTTTGGGGGTTTTATTAACATGTACACTGTTAATGCGTCATCTCCGTCACAACATTTTTGCACAACTAGATCGTCGCATTTTAACTGAAGAACATAATTCACTTCTTATTCAATCTTTGTTTGGAAAGAAAGGGTGACTGTGAAAAGAAAAAAAAACATTGGTCAACCATAATCACATTTGTTTTCTCTAGAGCCACCATTTATACTTGCCTTGCTGAATAAATAGTGAATTTTGCCAAATAGTTTTGCTTTCAATCAGTGTGATGAAATTTTCTCAGGAAATTAGGATGAAGAGAGGTACATGATTATGAGTAAATAGATCTCTAAAAATACCAATACCAATATTTTTTACCAGAGTTTAATCTTTGTTGAAATTTATGCATTTGAACTCAGCGTGACGGAGATGACTGAAGCGTGACGGAAATGACTGAAGCGTGTATTTAACATGTTTAAGAATACATTATAATCACATGTTATATAATAATCTAAAATTCATGCAAACTAAGCTTTGTCATAGAATATTAATCAATTTTGAACAACATTGTGTGTCAATTAACTGAGTTGACAATCCAACTAAAACTCATCATCTCAGTCACAAAAGAGCCGTGACGGAGATGACGCGTGACGGAGATGACTATCAGACACATTTAAAGCGCCGATAGCTAATGGCAATGTATTTAATACAAATGAGCGATAGTGATGTATGGTTGTTCCGTGGGCACATTCATACAAATGATTAGAAATTCAATCTAACATCTTTATCTAGCTAATATCAATCGTTCGGAGATGATAATCATCATCTCCGTCACGAAAAAAACGTGACGGAGATGATGCGTGACGGAGATGACATTCAGACACATTTAAATCGCTGATAGCTTATAGCAATGTATGCAATACAAATAAGCGATAGTGTTGTATAGTTGTTCCGCGGGCACATTCATACAAATGATTAGAAATTCAATCTAATATCTTTATCTAGCTAATATCAAGCGTTCGGAGATGACGCTTAATAAAGGTACGGACCTGGTTTTTGACAAAGATCTCAAAAAAACAATGTTACTTACCTATAGACCGGGGAAAAAACGTGTCTCTTCTTTCTACTACCTAGTCACCCGACATGTTGCCACCACGATCACTCAAATTTAGCATATTTTTGTACCGTAGATGACGGACTCAAAATGCGTGACGGAGATGACGCAAAATATCGGGACACACAAAACAGATTCCTTTTTTCTTTTTTTCTTTTTTATCGTTGCATGTGTGCGTATTTAATCTTGGTATTCGTAGTCAACTCATAAAATTGAATTTATTAAGGTATATTAGGACAAAAAATATGCATCTTTTTTGAAATGCTATATTATGATATTTTTACATGATGCCATCGTGACATGCGATTTTGAGGGGGGTGGAACATTAAAAAAAATAATATAAAAAAAAGTATAAGAGTTATCGCTTTACTTTTTTTTGTATTAGTTGAATTTTTACTTACTTGTAAGTCAACACAAAGAGATAACAACAAAAAAGCTTTAATTCTTTTTCTATGCGACACCAAAGTAGCGGGACGCAAAACTATACACTTATCGAAGAATGACCCATATAAGTAATTGTTTTGTCAATGGATCATTACTACATAATTGTACATCGATGGATCATTGCATCTGAGCAATACTCATCAGTGTGTGAATTTCGAATCAGTTGTCACTGTCCATCATGTCCTCTGGTAATAGCGTAAAGAGCTACAATGTTCACATGAATCACACTTAGTAGATTCCTTACTAATTAGGATAAATTGTGTGATTGACTGACTTATTTAAGTTTATCGAGCCTGTCTACTGCCTAGGTCCTTCTTCAAACTGTACTCCACCATGGCTATGCACCCACTGCAACACTTTAAAAATCAGTTCTCTATCTGGAGACTTTATACTTATTTATTCCTGAACTGCTCAATATTACTTCGCATGAAAAAAAGAGCGTGGGTAGTCCTGGTAGTGTATGAAGTAGTAGAGTTATCTCCATTGTAGATTTGTATTGCTGATGATGAATACTGTCGAACACCAGTGCAGACCACAGCTTCAGGGGCGCACTGTTAAAAAAAGAAGAAACAATGAATCAACACAAAGTGTACAATTAAATAAAACAGATCTAGAAATGAATGTGACTGCTAATTGAGGCACACAACATATGCTGCTCAGCTCAGGTTCATACTTTTGTATGTCATGAAAGTCAAATCCATTTCATAGAAATAAATCACATTTCTTTACATACAGAACATCCATGAACAAGAATTACTAAATTTTTAACTCTCACTCTCAGGTAAATTTGGATAGGTCTACATCATTTTATAATTGGCAACATAAATTCAAGACATGGCTAGTTTAAAAAATAGAACAATTAAATTCAAAGTATTCCCTTTATTCCTTTTAATCATGCATTCATTTTTTGACCAGTATCGCTTTTATTTTGACTTAGTCTTAGTTAGCTCAGTCCAAGTTGTTGATTTTGTAGTAGGCGCTGCTAGTGCTAGGCCAGGGCTAGGCCTAGGCCGAGACAAGGCTAGGCCAAGTCTTGTTGCTTATGTTGTGATAACTGTTTTTTACTGTAAACTGAGCTACAATGTTTAAATGAATCACACTTTGGTTTAGTACTACTAGATTCCTTACTAATTAGGATAAATTGTGTGACTGAATTATTTAAGTTTATCGAATCTGTCTACTAGTACCAAGCCTAGGTCCTTCTTCAAACTATAGGTCATGGCTGTGCACCCACTGCAACATCTAGTTAAAAATCTGTTCTCTTATCCGGAGACTTACCTATTTATTATTCTTGAACTGCTCAATAGTTTTTTCGCAAGAAAAGATGAACGTGGGTAGTCCTGGTAGAAGTAGTAGAGTTATCCCCGTTGTTGATTTGTAAGCACTGATGTAGAACTGTCGAACACCACAGCTTCAGGGGCACACTGTTAAAATAAGAAGAAACAATGAATCAACACAAAGTGTACAATTAGATAAAACAGATCCAGTTTAAAAGGAAATGAATGTGAAAATTTGTTCATAGTGAAATTAAATTTTACTATTTTTAGCAAAGACCCAAGAATTGAAGACTGGGTCATGAAAAGTCAAATCCATTTCATAGAAATAAATCACATTAAAGGGGTAGTACAGTTTTGGTAAGGCTTAATTTTAGTAACCAAACCTGGACAGTAACATTATAAACTAATACTAACTCCACCATGCTCGAAAGGTATACAAAATTACTAAGTAAAAAGCCCATTATCATTCAAAAAAGAGCCATTAAAACACAAGAGGGCGCTCTCTAAAAAGGCATTGGTTTTAACCATTTTTCATACAAAATTATGCATGTGATGTTTTATTGAAATCATGATTAAATAGAGAGATCATCACTCCATCAGCAACTAATTAAAAAACGCTTTTGAACATTTCTGAAAAAGTGTATGCATTTTTAATTTTTTTTTAAAAATTCATCTAATTATTTGGGCCCCAAATAATTATAAGATCAGATATATTTCATGATATTTCAGCCGTTTCTGGCCCGATTTTGACCAAATAAAGTTTATTCTGCCATTAAAATTGCATGTTCTCTCAAATTCGACACTCAGTTTTTCATTACCTCACAAAAAATTGTGATGTGCAGCGCCCTCTCTACCAAAACTAAACTACCCCTTTAAACAAAAATATATATACCACTAGTACCAGTGCCATATTCAGAACATTCATGAACAAGAATTAACAAATGTTTAACTCACTCTCAAGGTAGATTTTGATGCATAATTTTAGTATAGCTTTTAGTTTTACTTAGTCTAGACTTAGTTAACCCAGTCCAAGTTTATTTTAGTAGTTAACTTAATAAGCGCTGTTAGTGCTAGTGCTACTGCTAGTGCTAGGCCAGGGCTAGGCCTAGGCCTAGCCTAGGCTAAGCTAGGCCAAGGCTCGCTGCTTATATTGTGATCATCTACGAGCTAGGCGCCTTGACTTGTGAAGCACGGCGCCACACAACACTGATGTTTAAATTTAATTTTGTTTAAGTCTGTACCTATTTCTGACACAGAGACAGGGTTGAAGTTGAACTTGAACTTACTTGAACGCTTGAATTTGAATTGATTCTTTCTCATTATCTAAGTCTAGAAATGCTGTAGAAATCTAGATTGTTGATGTTGTTGTATCACATGTGGAATTTAGGAATTTTTAGGTAGTTAAAATATGCAAATAATATGATTTTTAAGACGCAGTCAACTGGCCTATAAATTAATAACCAGCACCAGGCCCAGGGACCCAGCCCGGACCCAATTAAAGGCAAAGGACCTTACACGTCTACTGCAGATGTACCGTATATTTAGATCGAGTGGGACGGGGAGCTCCGGGCGGTAAACACTGTTGACAAGGACTCCGTCTTAACCCACAGAAACTTGTCGCGAACGATGTGGGGTTAGTCCTTAATTTATTAATCTTGTTACAAAAATAATGCATCTGAGAGAAAATCTGAACATGAGAAAGAACGCTGAGAATATGAATTTTGAAAATAATGGAATGAATACGAAGCTACTTACCGAATAATTATGCTTGAGAGTAATTTTTCACTTCTTTAGATATCCATCGTCACGAAATCTCCGTGTCAAAGTTGAAACAATAAACTTCAAGCTGCAAGCTGACGTCAATATAAAGAGGTCAAATCAAATATTCAAGATGATTCCAAATATGGTCACAGTTTGGCCTTACATGGCAATCGCGCGATGACGTTTGAATAACATTACAATAAATGCATAAATTAGTGACGTAGAACGTATCCCAGCATTCCATGTTAGCCAGTCCATGAAGTTTCCCAGATTAGCACGCAGTTTGACCCCCCTGAGTTTGTATGAATTGCAGAACTAAATAGTAAGGAGCTTAGGGTCCCCAATCATACCAGCAAAGAAGATTTTCATACGTAAACCCCTTCATTATGAAATACACCAGAACAATAATGTCACGCGAGTCACGCTAAGGTTTCTTAGGGTTGTCACATGAGTCACACTATTTAAAGCATGTTCTTTTATCTGCAGATACATCTTTTTTTGTATCAAGTCTTATTTTACACCCATTTTACCATATCAAGTTGGTTTTTACATTTATACGTTACCAGCTTGACAATATTTCAGATTGGAAAACACCCTCAAAATGTGTCACGTGAGTCACAAAAATATGTCCATATTTTGAATTGCTTCAAAAGTAGTAGATTGTATGAATTGTAATTAATAACTTTTGAGGATCTTAGGGTCCTCAATCATACCAGCAAAGAAGATTTCCATATATAGTAAACCCCTTCATTATGAAAAATGCCAGAACAAAGTCGCGCTAAGATTTTTAGGGTTGTCACGCTAGTCACATTTTACAAGTTTGTGAAAATAAAGAGAACGATTGAAATTTTTTTGAACAAAATGAACTCTGCCTTTAAAATAATTTATGTAAATTATTCTAATTATCACATTAAAGGTAAATGTTATATTATTTTATAAATAAAGAGATACAATAAGTAATCTATATTTTATCTGGAATGTCAACTTCTGTTGGGCTAAGCTGATTTAACTCTATTAAGTGATGTAATTTGCTCAAAGAAAACAAAACAGTTGATAATTGTTTTAATATCAGACATCACAATGATAGATAAGACAGAAAAAGATTATATATGTGAACATTATTTTTAAGAAGAATTAGGGACTCTTAGTGCATCAAAGTGACTTTCAACTTCAAGTTTCAAGAAGAACTTTGGACACAAATCCAAAAATGCAAGTGAACTTAAGGGAAAGTTTGAATTTGATCCATTCTAAAAAGAAGACTTTTTAAAATAGTTAAAGTACCTGAGTGAAGGTTTAAAAATGCTTGTAACCTAAATAATTTTGGCATCATTGCAAAGGAAATGTTACATTCTTCCTAATAATTCATATATATATTTATCAAAAATTGTCACAGAATTGATTAATCTGCTATCAAAAGTGATGAAATTTCGACCCGTTTTTCGCCCTTGGTCAGCCCGCTGTGTGCGGGTACGATTAATGACGTAACATGTGTGAATCGAGCGCATGAGAGCACTCCCAAGCCCGTCGGCTTTGTGTATACTGTAGGTGTATGTGTATACCACCCGAACGCTAAGTATTCTCAGTGCAACGTCTGATCTTGAGGAGGAACTACTACTAAATGTAAACATCAAAGTTGATGTAAACAGCTCCACAAAATATGTCATTGGTATAGTGATAGTGAAGATGATGATGATGATGATTATTATTATGATTATGATGATGATGATGGGGATGTAGGAGAGATAGAAGGAAGAGGACGAGTCGGAAAATACCATGAATTCATTCTTCTGTATAAAGTCACTAAAAAGACTTCTACTACTAGTACTATTTACTTGCGAATATTAATTACATATACACCGTTATTTGAACTGCATGACATCATAACATGCAAAGGTATGCTCAAGATTCATCGTCATGTCTATATATACTCCGCAAAAAAAAGGAACTGGACACTTGTACAAGTTGAAATATTTTGTGTACATGATCATATATCAAATTAAAGGGAATTTATTCCTCTATAGGCAGAATATAAATTAAAGGTGTAATCGTTCATGCATGAAATGCCATGGTCAATAAACACTAGCAAGGTCTGTTTTCAAAAATAGCAAAACAATGGAGGACCACACCATTCAACTGAAATGATAGTAAGCGTTTCACTTAAAACAAGATGAGCGGGGCAAGTAAATTATGACATTATTCAACTTTATTGTTATTTACAAACTCTGGAAATACAAATTTGTCAATAAAACAGGGCCAGGTTATGAGAGCATTATCATACTGGTCTGTATTACAGGCATGAAGCTTGTCTATTTAATGTGTCCCCTGCAATTTTAACCATAGTTACCTAGAGAAATGTCATGTAAAAGACTGCCCAAATGTTTGACCAAGGGTGACATCAGGTTTTCTTTTGACTTTGCCCCATATTCGGGTGTCATTCGCATTCCATGGTAACATATTCATGGCAAATGTCATATCAGTTTAAAGTGGGGAATACAAGCCTTCCAATTATACCAAACTCATGAACGGTAATAAAATAACATGAGAGATATGAACGCTCGAACTTGAATTGCGGAACTTCTTGTGAGGGTTTTAATACACAGTTGTATATTGCCTCGCTCTACGCTCTAGGCGGAGGACTCGCACGTGTGACGTCATTATTCCGTACTCGGTAATTCCCGTTTCAAGCCATATAGAAGTTCTGAGAAGGGTCTTGGAAACACGAACAGATGATTTGTGTTCTGGTTGGTATAAGCTTCCCGTACATGTATAATTTGTCTATTTTGTGATATTTTGTGATATTTCTTCGCTCAGCTACTTTAAATAAGAAAGAAAGGAAAATTAGCTATAAAAGAATGACTAATTTCCAGAACTCTCAATTTGAAGGGGGAAAAAAAGAGGAAAAGTGAATATTTGCTGGATGTTTATGTATTGCATGTTCCAAGAGCTCGCATCAGAGCTTGAATTAAATAATTTTTTGTTTTAAAGATGTATGTGATGTAACTGACCATGAATGATATGTTAGGTTAAAAATTTTGCTCATTTTACTTTATAAAATCATGATGATTGGTTTAACTTTTAGTCCCAAATGACACTTGTCACGCGAGTCACACTCATGTGTCACGCGATTGACTTGAAAAGAAAAGTCAAGGGATAACGAAATTTGTCTTATTATTGCCTAATGTCTCAAAATGAACTCCAGAAAATTTGGTGTAAATGGGACAAGTACTTTTATACGAAAATCCAGTCAAGTACAGTAAGGTCAGAAACCTTGAGCAATAGTGTCGCGTCATGCGAGTCACAACAGAAAAAATGACATATCTCCAACAAGAATGACTTAAAATCAAAGATTTCTGTTTACCAATGTGTACATTACATTGATTGAAATATGTAAAAATAACAGGTCTGCAAATTAAAGTTTTCAAGTACTTAACCTTAACAAGTTGGAATAATGTCACGCGAGTCACAATGGAATGGCTGAAAAGTGAAATGTTGCAAAATGCATTGATATTGTCTCCTTTTGCACGCGGTCACGTTAAGCCTGGCCCAGTTATACCGTTCTAGTTCGACCATTTCACACACAAAACATTCCGTGATTCTTTATTTTCTTTATTTATGGATATTTCAGCCTTCTCTGAACCGATTTTGATCCATTAAAGTTTATTCTGTCATTAAAATTGTATGCTCAAGATTTCAAATTTGACAGTCAGTTTTTCATTACCTCACAAAAAGTTATTTTGTGCAGCGCCCTCTGTAGTCTGTACCAAAACTCAACTATACCTTTAAAATAGCGAAAATCACAATTACAATGTATGATACAACATTACATAACACATTTCCCATTATATTTTAAGTTTTGGTCTAACTTTATTTTGTTTAAGGCTGAGTCGGTTCGGTCGGTCACACTGGTTCTCGACCGTCACCAATCGTTTTTTCGGAAACGGGACCCCAAAAAAAAAAAAAAAAAACACCCTGTAGTGTTGTTGGAATACGACACTGGTCTAAGGCGCCTCTAAGTGCTTACTACTTAAATTAGCATTTATCAGCATACAATTTTCGCATATTAAAAAAAAGTGGTTAGTCAAAAATTAGCTTATCATGAGCAGCAATGTGTTACTGCTCATAAATATACATGACCTAATTTTTTACTAATCACTTTTTTGAAAATATGAGAAAATTATATACGTTGCTCAATTTTCCTTCAAGTAGTAAACACAAATGGGCACGCGCCTAGGCCAGTGTGTTTCCCATGACACTACAGGGTGTTTAACAAAAAACAAAACAAAATACAATTTATGATTTTTGTTATTTCTTTTTGTTCTTTTTTTTTCGGGGCACCGGATTCCGACCGTTGCATGCAAGTCGATCGGAACCCGGTTTATGAAATATCTGTAATGACTCAGCCTCAATTTTGTTGTTGTTTGGACAACAGAAAGTGAAGGCCTTTATTACTGTAGTGTGTTGACTCTTAATTTCATTTTCCTTTCCTTATTAGGAAAGGTCAGTCTCGAATCATGCTAATTAAGGTTTAACCTCAACAAATACTTAGCTTTTATAGAAAGCATGGCAAATTGATAGCAAAACTGAGTCTGAAAGACAATCAAGTCAAGTTTCTGATAGTGGCATTTCCTGCTAGTTCATTAGTTTGCAAATCTTGAATAATATACAAAGGCCTTTAGATATTTAACTGTACACATATAAGAAATGAAATTGAATCAATTTTGTATCTATCCATAAATATAAGCTTGATTAAAATAGGCCCTAATAATTATTCTGAAATTGTAGTAAGTTGTAAATAGACAGGTATTTAGAAAGCTGATGCTAGCTGTGTTACTAAATTATTCTGCATCATTGGACTGGACATAAATAATGATATTGATAATTTACTATTGAATATTTGTATTGTGCAATATCCATGATGTGCTGGTAGTGCATGAGAAAGGATAGTATAATGTATGAAGAAAGGATTAATGAGACAAAGAAGGGGGAAAGGAACAGTCAGACCATACACCTACCAACAGGTATCTAGGCAAGATGAAGGGAAGAAAGAAAAGTCTTCTTGAGTGTTGTTTCAATCAAATGAAATTTCAATGTGCCATGACATGTGTTCTCGGTGCCACAAACTAATATCCTGAATATGAAAGCCAAATGGTAACTAAGCTCTACCTTGGAGAATGATAATAGTTTAAGTAGTAAACCAATGTCTGGTGCACAGAATGTGTACAAGAGCAAAGGAGTACTAATACTATTCAACAAAATAGAGCTGCTCCCTGTTTGTACACACCATTTACAGTAGTTCAGACTGTGAATGTTTTATAACACGCAGAGCCCACTATATGCATCCATTCCACTATCGCTACAGGCCCATGCTCAATGCCCTCATTTACTTGGCCAAAGTTTCTTGCAGCTCCATTTGAAATTCGATTTTGAAAGAAAGGTTATCTAAGACTGTAAAATACCCCATTTATACCTAGAGTACTAGGACCATTTATAAAGCAATCCAGAAACATTCTACCTTGTAATGTCAAGGACTTCAACCTATAATTTGCTATAATTTACAACTACAAGTGGAACAGGAAACTTCCTGTTTAATTGCCAAATCAAATGTTCAAATTGTTCTTGTTCAAATCAGAAATGTAAGTTTGTCCTGCTTTTTTCTAGATGATGAATGTAACTGTAGTGTAAAAAATTAAATTCTACTCTCATAATAGAAGATAAATGTCACTGTCAGTTGTCTTATCAGGAAACCAAACTAGACCATTTATGGAAGTTTACTTGCCCAGCATAAATTTGTACTTGCCTCTGGCAAATTGGTAAGCTAATGAAAACAAATGTAGTAAATTGCCATTTGGTTAACGTTAACCGTTTGGTGCACATCTCTTGTTGGAAGTCTGGATGGAATATTTAGCGTCTACATGAGAGAAATCAACTAAGACACATGCCTCACTCAGATGGAGGGAATGTCAGATTCATTAGACCTAAGGCTAGCTAAGGGTATGGTCACACGATACTTGCAACGACCTGCAACAGCTTGCGATTGGTCACGTGCGCGTATGAAAGGCGGATAGTGTAAAAGTCTGTAATACATCACCGCCCTGTACAAACTCACTGCAGATATACAATATAAACACTCACAAAATGTTCCGCAATGCAAGGATGAGCGTTAATATCTCTCTGCTCTTATATTGATCTTGATGCACAAATTATAGAATACTACTACTAATAGTAATACTACTACTCCTAATAATAATGATGAATCTAATAGTAATATTGATAATTATAACAATAATATTATTTAATAATAATTAATAAAAAATAGTAGTTCATATTATATAGCGCCTAATAGCCTCTAAGCGTCAGACCCGCATTGTACACATCCTCTACTCCGGCCCCGAGGAGCATGCTAGCGGTGGGCTACCCTATAGTACCAAGCTTATATGAAATTAGGCTGAGTATGGAGCCATATCAAAGGCAAATGTTGCAAAATATAAACATAGGACGTGGTTCAAGCTTTTGGCTTTTAGCTCATACAAAGACCCCCAATGGGCCAAATATAAATTACCGCGATAAACAAGGTAGAAAAACAACAAAAATAATAGCTGTGGGACATGAAGAAGAATCTTGGGCCCAAGAGCGCAAGAGCCGAGACCGCCCCCCCCCCCCCCTTCGTTGTCATGTGGATGCCGATCCCATTCATGACAATACAAATCTGTCGGTTGAATACCTCCCTTTCAATGTGTAATGAGAATAAATAACTTTTGATGAAAAGCAGAAATATCTAGAGGCTTGCCAGGAGTATTCAGGATAAATCATTGTCTACCAAACAATGCATCGTTGCCATGGATACAATTTCAATAGGTCACCGCAATTACCGCATGCGATGAGACTTGCCTGAAGTATAGAGGATTAAAGGGTACCACCACCCACAAATAATATTCTTATTATAGAAAGGTAACATCTTTAGTGTTGTATTCCTTCAACAAGTTCACAAAAATATGTTTTCAGAAAAAATATATAATTGGAAAACGCATCACCATTCTCAACCATGCGTTCATGCGGTCTGAATTGCGTAGACTACATGTGCGGAGGGCCAGAGCACTCTGTGCAGAGCGAACGAATCATCCGGGATTCTATTGACGTACGCGTGAAAGCATTGGCGCACTCGCAAATGCTTGGCCCGTGTGGAACCAGGGAATAGCAGTGGTTCCGTAAGTGGTGGAAATTAATTGCTTTGTTTATGAATCACACAACTCTTTGCAAAATGTTGGGTATCTATTTGATATCACAAAACGGTACCAAAACATATAATAATGTGTTGTCCTTTGCCTGGTGGTCCCCTTTAAGTATTGTCTACCAAACCATGAATATTTGCCATGGATACAATTTCAATAGGACAATGGGGTGAGCTGCAGTCACCGCACTAACCGCATTAACCGCATTCACCGCATGCTCTCTCTCTCTTCTATTGTTTTGATCGCAACGGATTTTGAACCGATGTTTTGATGTCCAAAACCTTGCGACGGGACTTGCGATGGGAACTTGCCGTCGCAAGAGAACACACGGCGCATGCATTCCACGTGACCGGTCGTGCTATTGTTTGATCAACAACCCAAAACCGGGCTTATAATGCTTATTAAGCACAATAAATCAGATATAAGGTTTATTTCAGCCGAAATGTAATACACAAAACCTATTTATGGCTATAATTGGGAATTAGACCGAATTTATTGCGATATTTGCAAATGTTGTAACGTCTAGTTATTTCGAACATGATCGGCCCTTCATAAGTTCTATTGTCTTGTTGCAGGCTGTTGCAGGTCGTCGCAAGTATCGTGTGACCAGGCCATAAGGACAAACTAGATGTACATAAATTATTGATATTAGAATCTATATAAGACTGACGAACTGTTTTTTGGACTGGCAGACTGCAATTAGTAACTAGTACTGCTTCTGAAATGGTTTACTAACTACTATCCATGATGTGAAAGGGTATGGGTTGTTGCTTGGCTATGAAGCAATGTTTGAATAACTGTTCCTTATCTCTGGTTTGCACACATCACCTTTGACCTGGAGAGCAGTAAACAGTACAAGGAAGCAGAGAGCTGGTATCTCATATAGTACATTTAGATCCAAGGAGAGCCTAGTACCTCCAAGGAGGGGTCCCATGGTAGAACCAGAGAGGTGGGAAGGGGTTAATCCACCTCTCTGGTAGAACTCATGATTGAAGGAAGAACAAACAGGGCCATGACAAGGGTATGACATTAGTCTGGTCTAAGAGACCCCAGTTTGGGTTTTTGTTTTGGTGCAATCAAAACATAGTCTCTACTCTAGTGTTATTTGCAAACATTGTATTTTTTCTAAAAGATGTCCCAAGTTCAAAGGTCTAAATAATTGATAGTCAACATGTTACTTCCTGTACTCTGATCTGAATTCCAATCTTGCTTTTTGTACTATTTACCACAATCTAAGGATTTGCTTTCGAGCTTTTTTGGTTCATAATGATATGCATAAAATGATTTAAAGGGAGCCAACAGCCCAAAATAATATTCTTATAAATGAAATGTTATTGTTTTACTAGTCCATTTCACCAACAAGTTCAGAAAATAGGTTTCCAGGCAACTTATATAAGTTTGAAAACTCATCACTATACTAATATTACTAAAGTGTGTGTTCATTGGTCTGCAGAAGAAGACTATCTATTATATAGGATCTAAGTATCTTCAGTGGCTCTATTGTCTCCAAACTATGCATGTATAGAATTGGTGCACTCACAGCCATTTGGCGCATGTAATGGTGTATGTAACCATGAGGCCCTGTTGGTTCCATAAATGTTGGTGATTAATTGTATTGTTTATGAATTACACAACCCTTTGCAAAGTGTTGGACATATAATATATCAAACAACGGTACCAAAAACAAGCCTGTGTTGTTATGGGCATGGTGGTCCCTTTGAATATTATGTTTTATTCAAGATGAGTTTCTCATGATTAATTTATCAGAATGTATTAATATATATCAGATAATAAACATTACATTTGCTGTCCTCTTGCAAACTAGTCTGTACAGATTAGAACTTTAACATTTCTTTTAGTGGAATTATATATTGAATTTCAAACTTTCACGTTCACGTTCACGTTTTGCGCCTTTTCGTAAAACGGGTCACCCAAGTCTACAAAGTGTTGGGTTACATGACCCAACAGTTTGTTGATTTACTATATTGCAATCCACGAAAGCTCACGTAAATTGGCGCTTGCGTAAAAAAAAATAATGTAAATTGTCGCTGAGAAGAGACTAATTCTTGGTTTAAATTCAACCGAGAACGAACCAGTCCTACCTACTGTTATACCAATTACCTACAAGCAAAGGCGTACCCAGGGGGCGGGGGGGGGGGGGGGGGGGGGGGGATGGGTGGGTAGGTGGAGTTCAAACCCACCCCCCCCCCCATTGAAAAAAAAATGACTGTTTTACAATTTATAGACTTGTAGCTGGTCTCGAGACCTCATTTAAGGCCTCAAATATTATGAAGGTACTTGATCTCGTCTTCAAAAAATGTCTACAGCCACCACTCCCCCCCCCCCCCCCCACCGCTTACTGAAATTTTTCTGACGAAATAACCCCCCCCCCACCCCCTTGAACAAATCCTGGGTACGCCACTGCCTACAAGTAGTTTGGATGTCAAATAATTTAATTGATTTAATTAATTGATTGATTGATTGATTGATTGATTGATTGAATGATTTATAGATTGACTCGATTCAATCACCATAATTACAAATTATTTAATTCAATCATTGTTTTATTAGTACTTTTAAACTCACTGACTCACTCACCGAGTCACTTTCACATGCATGCACATACAATGCTGTTCACGGCCACGCGCAGACTAAGATCGCTGCAACTTGTGGCGTAATGCGGAGTGAATGGTCCGCTGCATATAGCAGTTCAGCTGGAAGTCAATATTTGTCAAAATTCACGCACGCGACACTAGTGACACGTCGTGACACTCGTGACACAAGAGAAATAATGCAAATGGTAATGGTTGTACATTTACTAAATGACAGAACTGCATATTATCGTCTCAGATTACTCTGAATTATGCCATACATATCATAAACATAATGATTGAAATGATTTGATAAGGGGTTTCGGCATTTTCGTCTATATTTTCAAACCTGTTTGTGCATATGTACGCAATGCTCAAAATTAACTTTGCTGGTGGCCCAGTCGGCCAGTAAAATTAGTATTTTTCCAAATTTGGTGGCCCGAAACCAAAAACTACTGGCCCGAAAAAAATAAGGAAAAAATAAAAGTAAAATGAAATACAATAACCATAAGAATAGTTTCAGGAATCGGGGTACTAGGCAATACTTTTTATTTTTCATTCCCCTTTGTTTCATTGTAAGACGAATTAAATATACATGAATTAGGATGAATGTGTGTGTGTCATGTCTTTTTATTCATTGTCTTCATCAAAAAAATCACAGCGATTGAATACACATGAGTGACAATTTCACTTCCAGTCATACATAGTCAGGGTCTAGGTGATAAAACAAAAATGGTAGAAAAAGAGAAAATTCAATTTGACCTCAAAATTCTGTGCAGTGTTGTCTGAACACCTTAGACAAAAGACATAGTAGTAATATATGAATATTCATGATGCTCATTAGATGCAAAATACGCAAAATACCTGAAATTACTAACAACGATTTTTAATATGAAACTTTTTTTTATAAACAACTGGTTAGAAAATGAGTACTGCTTGCTCAAGAATGTATGAATATTCATAAGCAGCAGTGTTACTTGCTCAATTAACTTGCAACCTTTTAACTATCAATATTTTGTATGTGAGAAAAGGGTATAAGTTGCTGAATGCTACATTTAAAAGCAAGCTCTTGTCATGCCCTAGACAAGACTAAGCATGACTACAGGGTATCTGTTTTTTTTTTTTTTTTTTTTTTGTTGCTGTTCCGATTGGGCCACCAAACTTTGAAATATGAGCTTTTTACTGGCCCCTTCGGGCCATCGGGCCTATGCTAATTTCGAGCATTGATGTACGTCTAGAATCTTAAGCGCCTTCTTAATCAAGAAAAATAGTCGCGGTAACGTCCTGATGTTGTCCGGATGACATTCTACACCGTTTCTATTAAGAAGCTCCAATCGGGATAACATCAGGACAACATCAGGACGACATCGGGGTAAGATTCACCCTAGTCGGGTCAGGGTGATAGCGCGGTGACGTCCTGACAACATCAGGATGACATCCTGATAAACCTTGTATTAAGAAGCGCGCGGAACGTTACCCGGGTAGAAGACGTGATGGCCGTGAACAAAAAAACACAGCGCGCGCCGATACTTTGTGTCGCCCCAGCTGTTCGCGTGATGAGGGAGGTGCGGTTGTTATGGTAACCTACCCGAGTGAGGATTTTGCGGATTTTAGATTAAGAATAGGTCCGAAGGCTTGCTGCGTGTTTTACGACCTGACCCCCTACTGTTTTTTATCCACTAGTCGCTCGGTTAACATCGAGGTGAGGTTTATTTTTCCCAATTAAGAAGGGGTTTTAGTAACAAGCACTTGCAATTTAAAAAATAAAAGTTATCCTATCAAATGTGTGTTATAGGGCAGGTCCATATTTGACTTGTGACTTACGGGACATTTCACAGCTTCAATTGAATATTATTCAGAGGAAGGAGCTATGATTTGGAATCTTTTTGGTGCTTTGGAAAGCTACTTGTAGTCCCATTCTAAAATGCAAAATTTTGTATTAAAATCGCTCATTAAAATTTAATTATGCTAATTAGTATGCAGCGTGACGTACGGGACCAGAGAAATTTGACTTTTTCAGAAAATTGTGTATCATGGAAACTCTCCGAATCTACAGGGGCTGATGATAACTTCTTCCTAATATGAATTCAGTAAACATTCTAGTACACAAAAAAAAAAAAAAAACTTTCATGACTATTTTTCTCATGATAATTAATGAAAGAAAATTAGTATGCGCGTGATGTACGGGACATGTGACGTACGGGACATTTTTTCCTCACTAAAACTCAAGTTTTATTTTCATTTTTCTATATTTATTTTAAAATCTTGAATTCTATTTTGAAATTTATTTGTTCTTATTGTATAAATCTAATATTCTGATGGCTTAGAAATTAAAAACACTTCAATTAACATTTTTAATCAAACTTTTAAAAAGTGAAGCTCTGAGGGACGATAATTTTCATTAATTAAGCTAATGAATACCTAATTAATTTTTAATAATAATTATTTCATTTGGCTTCAAAATGTGTAGGTTACATTCTTCTGATGTAAATTACTTGTAAATTTGCCAAAAAAGAGATAAATATGAGAAAATTAAACATAATCATAAAAAATGTGGGAACTTAGATGAAATCCTAAACATGGGACTGTTCAGAAGAAAAAGTAATAATATTGTGTGCCTTTTTAGCACTTTCTTGCAGTTTTTGAACCTGTTTGGAATGTCTTGGTGCACTGAACCACTGTATTACTGTCTCTCCTTCATTTACATACAGTTTCCCTACTCAAATTGATTGTCTAGTATTTTAGATAATTAATTAAAGGTAATTTTAAGGTACATGTATTTCAAATTTCCACCTCAAGACATATTTTCATGAAAATATAGAGCTCTATATCACGAAGTACGAAATGGAAAAAATGTAATTCTTTTTAGAGGTGACTCCTGAAGGTAAGACCTATTTATTCTGAACTTCTGGAGAGTATAGATCTAAGCAAGTATTCTTATGATGATCAGCGGTTAAAACACAAACAAATAATTTTTACCTGTCTTGCCATTGCTTTAACACTGAAAATATCTTGTACGTCACACTTTTGTCCCGTAAGTCACATGTGTTAATTAGCTAATTAAATTAAAACTAACAATGTTTTTTTCATAAAACTTAGCTAGCAGGTCAGGAGTATGATAAATTAGAACTTCCCAGAATATGAAAGAAAAAAATAAAAAGTTTCATACTGAAATATTAATAAATGTGCTCATTTTTGTGACGTATGGGACATAGCGTTTTGGACACGCCCTAATTAGCATAATTAATTAATTTTTGAAACTTGAGAATTTGGTCAACTTTTGCTAGTAATTAGTTCTACTAGTCTATACAATGTATATGAAATTAATGCTTGATTGATTAAATAAATAATAGAAATAAAAATATAATGTCCGGTACGTCACGCTAATATTTGAAATATGCAAATTAGATGTCCCCTACTCATTAAATATGCAGATTATGCACATTTTTATACTAAAAATCTGAACTTCAGACTTTTAGCTTTTAAATGATACCAAATTTGACATGCTAAAATGAAAATGAATGTTCACCATCAAGGGGGACATTAGTTTGGACCTGCTCTATAAGTTCAGGATCATATCAAATGTGTGTTATAACAGGATGATGTGATCATATCAAATGTGTGTTATAACAGGAAAATTTGTGTAGAATAATTCCTGGAACAAAGGAACTGAGCCTGAGAGTTAGACTACACAACCACTTGTTTTTCTTGTACTAGAGAGGGGATTCCCAGTCCTGAGAAAGTGAAAGTTGCTGCACCAACCATTGTCCCCTAGTATAATCAAGGTACAATCCATGTACTGACATGCCCAGTGGATGTTATGATGTGGTTTTATCTGATGGAGAGAACACCTGTGATGAACAATGGCTGTCCAATCAAATTCATGACTGTGCTAGTCATTGACTCTAGTGATATAGCAGATAGAGACCTACAATGCAGCATGACTGTGCTAGTCATTGACTCTAGTGATATAGCAGATAGAGACCTACAATGCAGCACTGTAAACAGGTTTCAAACTAAAGTTAGGACTCCACCATGCTCGGAATTTATATCAAATTACAAACGACTAATACCGCTTTCATACTGCACTACTTTTCATCGGATGCAACCGGACACATCCAATGAAACGGGCACTATGAATGTTACAGAGGAGAAATAGCCAATAGAATAGCCGATGAAAAGAAGTGTAATAGGCGATTAAATTCTCTTTCTATCGGTGTCACTCCAATGAAATGGGCACTATGAATGGGTTCGGGAGAAAAACGGAAGAAAACACCAATGAAAATTGTTCCCGCTAAAGCTAGTGTACGCGCGTTTTTTTCGGAACCCTGCTGCACTAGCAGCTAGCTGTGTTGTTTGTTGAACCCTGCTGCACTAGCAGCTAGCTGTGTTGTTTGTTGAACCCTGCTGCACTAGCAGCTAGCTGTGTTGTTTGTTGACGTTCTGTTTATACATGTTGTGAGCTGCGTGAACATACTGCATGCCGGGGCGCGGGCTTGATAAATTGATTTGTTTTATTTGTATTTTGCATAAATAATAAGCTTTGTAAAAGAATCCAAATGAATATATCGTTATGATAATATATTTACTACAAATAATATATTTATCAGACCAATATTTAAAACTGATCACTTACAAATTTAATGAAAGTACAACGGATATTTGTTTATCGCGATATCAATATCGCTGACGTTGTTTCTTTTTTCACTGAATTTGCACATGTCAAATTTTGCATTATTTTCGCTCAAAGCCATCAATATAATATATAAGCGTATATCGATGCTCAAAGTGCGCGCCCAGCAGCTACCGTAGCAAGCGATTACGCATTAAGTCTTCACTTCCTGCCACAGCAAGTGAATTTCCCTGGTGCAGTATGAATGTCACAGCGCAAAAGCGGCGTTTTCATCGCTATTTACATAATATGGGAAATTCTATCGGTATTTTCATCTGTGTGATGCACTATGAAAGCTGTATCAGATAAAAGCCTTTAATTATCATTCAAAAATTTTCTCTAAAAATGCATCGGTTTCAATCATTTTCCCCTACAAAATTGTGCATTTGATGTTTTAATTGTTACAATTATGATTATTTACTCCCGTTCCCTACGAGTTCATGAAATCCCCATCTAGACTTTGTACACAACCCACTCAGTTCCCATGGTCAAGGGGTTAAATAGAGAGATCATCAACAACTATTTAACCCAGTGACTACGGGAACCGGGTGGGTTGTGTACAAAGTCTATGGGGATTTCAGAAACTCAAAGGGAACGGGTTAAAAACCTCTTATATTTTATATATATTTTGTTTAAATCATGGAATAAACCTGGGGCCCCAGGTTTATTCCGATTGATATTTGAGCTGTTTCTGAACCAATTTTGATCAAATAAAGTTTATTCTGTCAATAAAATTGTACGCCTCTTTCAAATTTGACACTCAAGTTTTCATTACCTAACAAACAAAGTATTACTTGAAGCGCCCTCTATCCCGAAACTGAACTACCCCTTTAAATGGTATATTCTCTACAGATGTACAACATTCCAGCATGGAAAATAAAATAAATCATAAATATGTGTGTATAATGGATACAAACAAATAAATCATAAATATGTGTGTATAATGGATACAAAAAAAACATGTTTTGTTATGCATCTCTCATTTTCCAAACAAGGAAGCAGATTCAGCCCATAAAACCAACTAAACAACGGTTCTTTTCGAGGAATAATAATAATGTTTGATTCAAATTTAACTTGTTCAGGACGGACTGATTTTGCTACAAGTCTACAACATGTAATCTCCATCTAGACCCCAGTCTGAGTATTTTGGGGACCAGTCCTGAATGGGTTAACACAGTCCTGAATGGGTTAACACAGTCCTGAATGGGTTAACACAGTCCTGAATGGGTTAACACAGTCCTGAATGGGTTAACACAGTTTTGGTAGTGGTACCATGGACCCTACATAGTGGTACTGTGTGGTTAACACAGTTTTGGTAGTGGTACCATGGACCCTACATAGTGGTACTGTGTGGTTAACACAGTTTTGGTAGTGGTACCATGGACCCTACATAGTGGTACTGTGTGGTTAACACAGTTTTGGTAGTGGTACCATGGACCGGCTTGGTACGAACAGTCACGTCACGTTCACGTCACGTCACGTGAAGGTTCTGTACCTTTTGTGAAACAGGTCACCCAAATCTACGAAGTGTTGGGTTACGTGACCCAACAGTTTGTAGATATACTATATGTAATTCATGAAAGCTCACGTAAATTGGCGCTTGCGTAAAACAAATTAATGTAAATTGTCGTTGAGAAGAGACTAATTCTCGGTAAATTTAATCGTGAACGTACCCGTCCTACCTATACTTATACCAATTATAGGCGTACACAGGCCTGGGGGCAGGGGGCACCCCCTACCCCCATCCCCACCCCCTTACATAATTCAAGAAATGTCTTGGTCTCGGCCTCGAAATTTGTGACCGGTCCTGGTCTCGTCCTCGGCTGCGGTCATTTTCTACGGACACCCCCTACCCACACTCCCCCCGCTTACTTCAATTTGTCTGACGAAATATCCCCCCCCCCCTACACCCACCCCTTGAAAAAATCCTGGGTACGCCACTGCCTAGAAGTAGCTAGTTCGAATGTCAAATACATTAATTTATTTATTTAATATTGATTGGTTGGTGTGATTGTTTCATTATAAATGATTGACTGATTAATTGATAGATTGACTCGATTCAATAACCATAAATAAACACTATTAATCAAATCATTGTTTTATTACTTTTAAACTCATTGATCACCTGCAACTCACTCACTCACTCACTCACTCACTCACTTTCACAGGCATATGCACATACAACGCCGTTAAGGGCCAGTACGCTCAGACGTCGAGCACGGGAACTTCAGGCGTATGCGAACTGAATTGTCCGCTGCGTGTAGCAATTCAGCTGGAATCAACATTTGCCAAAATCCACGCACGACACGTCTTTAGAAATACTCCAATAACAAGACAAATAATGCAAGTGGTATGGTTGTACATTACCTAAATGACAGAACTGCATATTATCGTCTCAGATTACTCTGAATTATGCACGTACATATTATAAACATAATGATTGAAAAGATTTGATAAGGGGGTATCGGCATTTTCGTCGACATTTTTAAATCTCTTTGCGCGTGTATGTCTAGTCTTAGTAACAAGCGTTTGCAATTTAAAAAATCTTGATTAAACGCTCACGTCACGATTTGGTTAACGCGACACTTCGAGTTTTACCGGCATGGAAAACGACAAATTGTTGGGTCACTTTACCCTACACTTCGTAGATTTGGGTGACCTGTTTCACAAAAGGTACAGAAACCGTTCACGTGATGTTAACGTGAACGTGACGTGACTGTTCGTACCAAGCCCCATGGACCCTACATAGTGGTACTGTGTGGTTAACACAGTTTTGGTAGTGGTACCATGGACCCTACATAGTGGTACTGTGTGGTTAACACAGTTTTGGTAGTGGTACCATGGACCCTACATAGTGGTACTGTGTGGTTAACACAGTTTTGGTAGTGGTACCATGGACCCTACATAGTGGTACTGTGTGGTTAACACAGTTTTGGTAGTGGTACCATGGACCCTACATAGTGGTACTGTGTGAGTTGTTCAAATTAGCTGAATTTCTGTCCTAATAAAATTGTGAAAATGTGAATTCCAACATTGTGGTGTATTCCTAGGCTAGCAGAGATAAACCAAGTACTAGTTGCTGAAAGTGAAATGCATCATTCTGTGATTAGTTGTTGTGACTGAATGGATATCCAGGAATTGAGTGGCTTGAGGTCAGTGTGTCCATGGTCTGACTCTTGGCAACTATTTCCTGGTTCCAGCTGATTAACTGCATACAAGATACATGTAGTACCTGTACTGTACATGTAATGTCAAAACTAGGCTTTTATAATGTTTTGAAAGTTTTGAAAATTGAACTGTAATATCATGACATCATGACCTGTTTATTGCATACATTTTAAATAGATATTGGTTACAGACCTGGTGTAAAATTACTGTGTACATGAATAACAGAAGATAATGAGCTCTACATACTTTTTTGTTAGATATATTTGCTCCTAATACCGTCCAGGGTTTTCTACAAATCATGCTTAACCACTTTAGCTGTGGTTGTAACCTATATCCTCTTTGTCTCTCCCAGGTCATTCATATTGTCCAATTAGAAACAACAACAATACTTGGTATTGGTACTGGTAGGGCAAACACGGAGGGGGGGGGGGGGGGGGGGGGGGCTGAAGATGGGCCGATGTCTTATAATATAAGGGGGGGGGGGGGATTGAGCGACTATTAGACAAACATGGTTTGATGGGAGGGGGGGGGGGGTGGGGGCGGGGGGGGCAAAGAGTTTCCACAAAGGTGTCAAAAGGGCCAGAAATTGGCACAGGGAAGAGGGCAATCGCCCCAAGGCCCACCCTTAGCTACCTCAATGAGCTCTCTGTAGTAAACTGAAAGTGATTGTTAACACGAAAACAACAGGAAATGTTTGTTATTATCTTTGGTTGACGCTCCATTCAGGGTCTATCCACAGCTTCCTGAACTTGCTACTAGTACTATTAACTATAAATCATGTAATCTTTGAAACGTAAACAAACTGTAACTTTAGACAGAATCAATCCCTTGATTGGTGATACATTAGATATGCACTGATGATATCTCTTTTAATATCAATCCAGGCACACTCCGCAGATGATTCCAGTATCATTAAACTTTGAACTACTTATTAATTTTTTTTTTTTGATTGAGTAGTAATTTATGATAATATTGTCTAAAATGAATTATATTGCCAATTTATAGGTTTTTGTTCAATCATTTGTGTTTGTAGAGAAAAAGAATAATGAGTAAGTTTTATGAAAAAATGTCTGCCCAAGACTTGTATACGTATCTACAAGAAGATATGCCAGTAATTTGAATAAGTAAAAGTTGCACAAAAAATATCCCTTTTTCTTCTTATTTTAAAGGGGACCACCAGGCGAAGAACAACACATTATTATATGTTTTGGTACCGTTTTGTGATATCAAATAGATACCCAACATTTTGCAAAGGGTTGTGTAATTCATAAACAAAGCAATTAATTTCCAGCACTTACGGAACCACTACTATTTCCTGGTTCCATACGGGCCAAACATTTGCGAGTGCGCCAATGCTATTCACGCGTACATTTGTAGACAATAGAATCCCGGGCGATTCGTTCGCTCTGCACACATTAGTCTTCGCAATTCAGACCGCATGAACGCATGCTTTAGAATGGTGATGCGTTTTCCAATTATATATTTTTTCTGGAAACATATTTTTGTGTTTGTTGATGGAATGGATTACTAAAGATGTTACCTTTCTTTAATAAGATATTATTTTGGGTGGTGGTACCAAGGAGGTTTAATTTCAATTAAACCTCCTTGGTGGTACCCTTTAATCAAAATAAGTTCATTAATGGATTGGATTCCATGCGATATATAATTTGTGTCAAAAAGCCTTCTTTTAGCTTTCTTTGTAGACTGGCACACATGTTTGTTCTAATAAAATTGATAGCATGACTGTTTGGGTCATTTCACTTATTTAATAACATTGAAAGCTGAATGGAATCGCAAACATAACAGGGAAATCTGTGTGAAATAAACACGGAAAAGAAATCAGGTGGAATCCATTTTATGAGCAATGGAGAGTTTTATACAGAGATGCTTATCTCTACCAAACATCTGCTGTCTTTTAACTCCAATCACTGGTGTTTGATTTCAGGGAAATGTTTGGCTGCTACCAGCTACCATTGGAGAGGCACGGTGATGAGAAGGAGGAAGTAAAGTGCACTGATCCACTTGGCAGCTAGCCATAGAGAACTGACCAATCAGAGGCAAGGCTCCGCATACCAGTCAGAGCTTTGGGCCAATCAGAAGCAGGGATTGGGTTCCAGGAGGAGGGGCTTGCAGTTTTGTCGAGGATCAGCTGTTCATGGTGCATTGTTCACAGTTAGTTAGTTAGTTAGTTCTATGTTTGCCTGAGTGGAGAGGAGACTGTACTGAGA